>VUJU01000425.1:25649-109224 GCA_009835225.1 Aphis craccivora
TATTACAGCTAACCGTATATGGTCACTGATTACGCTCAATTTTTCGTTACGTTCTACCTATGGGCTATGTTATTTTGATTTAGACACACGACTATGTACACGAGCTTATAAAATACAATATTTTGAAATTTAAACGCTAGAATGAGCACCTGCCCGGAACTCGTTGTAATAAGGCCATTACGAGGAGTCGACTTGAAAACGTGCGTGTTTCGCACACGACACCGGAAAAACAACGGAGGAAGAAACGAAAACGATTTTTTTTTTTGCTGCACGGAACGTCAGCGTGGACGGTAATGCCACGGCGAATCGGGAAAACGCTACCTATACACACATAAAATGTAGGTATTAATACCACAATATTTATTATGATTTAGTAATTATTTTATTATTTACCGCGGTCCGCGCGATTATAAATAAACGAAAAGATAATATTATTATAATAATAATATTATATTATTATTGTCTTTGGCGCGCGGCGAGTCAAATCACTCGAATCCGTTTTGCGAGCGTCGTCGTCGTGCCAGCTATACGGCAGTGGACGGGTCGGCGGGGTGGGCGCGAGAGAGGAGCGAGCGGCGCCCGTTCGCCCGTCATCGCCGATGTCGCGTTTGGTTGTCGGGCGCGCCGGCAGGCGGCGGCACGTTACGGTCCGACCGTCGACGTGACGTCACGACAGCACACGGTACGCGCGCGCGCACACGCACGCACACCAAACTTACGAGGCGGCGGCGTCCGACTCACATAACGGAGTTCCCCCCACCGACGGATACAGCTGTGCTGGTCAGGGTGGCGGCGGGCGGCCAGGGGGGGGGGTGAACGAATAAACGCACACGACGCGCGCTCGGCGCGCCGCACATTCTCCAGTTCGCCTTCTGCCCGTCTGCCGGCCACAAGTGCCAGCGCTCGTTCCGCTCTCGCTCGTCGCAACGCACACACACACACGGCCGCCGCCCGACGACGACGTCGCTACTCGTACGCTCTCCGTGACCACCGCCGCCGCCGCCCCGCCCCGCGCCCACTGCCCGAGAGCGCGCGCGTGTGTAATTGATTCCATAATCTGTCCCAGTCTAATTTCGCGCGCCCGTCCGTGTGCGTCGCCGTGTCCGTCCGACTTGGTGTTTCGTTTTGCGGTGCGTTGTACTCGGAAGCTATACGACTATCAAAATTGATATTGCTAATTTTTTTTTTTTTTTATATTTTATTTTACATTTGTGTTTTTATCATACAAACATAATATTATAGTGCGATTGTGCGAGCGGTGTTTGAAAAATTACTGTATTTTTTGCGTCGTCCGTTCACGAAAAACCTTTTTTTTTCCGTCTACTTGCGGACGAGTGTGCGATTTTTTTTGATTTTTTTGTTTTAATAAATATTATAAAATCGGTTTTTACCCGGATCGTTGACGATATTAATGGTGCACGTCATCTGTTTCGATCACATTTTTGGATTACCGTTCTTCCGCTCCGGATTCACCGGTAAGTCGGATTTCGTATTCACAACACCACTACCCCTCGACCATAATAGGTACATCCGAGTGTTAACCAGTTCGTCCCGTGAAACGGTCGTCACGCCGAACACGCGTGTGTACGGTACCGACCGCCGCGCTCGGTACGACGCTCGGTCGCACGTGGCGGTGTCGCGATGATACAATTTTTCGAAAATAGCAAACACCGATTTTGAATATCCAATTTTTATTATTATTATTATTATTATTTTTTTTTTTTATAGAAAATCGAAAATCGACGGTTTTGCACGAAAACAATTTTTTTTGCAAATTATTTATTTTCTGTACGATATTGACATGTCTTTCTCCGACGAATTGCGTATATCATCAATCTTTACATCAGCCATAATATGGATAATTTTTCCCGTATCCACTTTGATTCGCGAATGTTCGGACTATTATTAATAGCATAATAGTATTGCTTTCCAAACGATACCGATATGATTATTGTGTTATTACTTATTATACACCTGTGGGCGGTGGCGGCCTAATAATCGGCCTTGCCTGAGGAGAGCAGTGTCGTTGCCGTGCCCGCCCCCGCCACCGTCAAAGACTGGTCCGACAAAACCGGCGGCCCCTCCGCGCTTGGGGATACGACGTCGCCGCCGTGTCACGATTTGCGGTTCACCGTCTTCCGCGGTGAGATGGCCTACATATCGTCACCGATTTGCCGACACATCTATGGTCGCCTATATACAATTCTAGCCGTCCTATATTTTTTTTACACCTATTTTATTTTGGTCGTGTTGGTAAAAAAATCGCGGATCTCTGGTCATAAAAATTACCGCGTCGTAGTATTTCCATTACGTTTTCTGCCCTCCTTTGGTGGTGGTTAATAAATCAAATAATCCCGTCCAGTTATTTTGGCGGCGTCTCCTTTGCCTTGTCGCGCGGAAATCCGCCGAAGTATTAATATGATAATAATAACAACATAGTCGGCGTAGTCGCGGCACGCGCGAAGGTTGCGTGTGTGAGCGTGCGCACCGCTGTACTGTACTCTCGCGAGAAGAGATCTCCGCGATGTGGAGGGGAATCGAAAAAATAACAAATTTTATTATCTGGGTCAATGTCGCGGGCGCCTGCCCGCCCGTCCGCCCGCTGGGGGGCTGTCGTTGCCGTTTAGCGTCACTGTCGTATAAACATTTATTGTCGTTTATTAGGTTAGGTGTGTTGTTATTTTTTCAGTCAGTAGTTGTGTGTTATGATTAAAGCAAATTTCGAGAAAATGTACAAACGCGTGTGTGCCCTGGTGTTTCCCCCCCAAATTATCTGTCCGACGGCCGTTTATCCGTTTACTCGATTTTTCACTCGTTGCCACCGCCACCGGTTAGTCGCCGTCGTGCTTGCGGTTTTACGTTTCGTTTGTATCATTCGTCACGCGGCTGAATGGCAACTGCGCAGCGCCGAGCAGCTCGGACGGACTAGAGAAAGTGTTGTCGACTTGCGATCGTGTTTATATTTTTTTCACATAGGTATACCTATTTAGATCTCGCGAAAATCGCGTTTTAAGATCGAATTTCGATTGAACAGTGCGAGTTGTGGAAGAATTATAAAATCGTCCACTCTGTAACAGTAATACCTACCATAACAATAATATGTCATCAGTTCGTTTAACCGTAATTGGCTCGTTTGTGATAACTAATATAAGTAATAACAATAATTCGTACTTGCACAACACGATATTTTGTCGTAGGTACCGATTACCAATAGTTGTGCTGTAACGTTTGCGAACAGTATTTCGTTACGACCTTGTGGTCTTGTCCTTTTATAGTTTACCTTGAAACCGAGATATATCTACCGTCGATGAAAAGCTTTTCCGGTAAATTCATATTTACGTTTGTAACTATAAACAAATAATAATAATAAAACGCCGTATTACGTTTTTTATACGTATTTAATGTTTTGACAGCGGACTACTTTCTTTGACATTGGGATTCGCGATCCGAAAATAATAATATACCTATTAAGACATCACATGATATATGAGTATTTAACCGTCTGTCGGCTTCTGCAAAGCCACTTGCACAGAGTAGTAGTTAGTAGTAATTTGATGAATAAATAATTATTTTTATCGAAGTCTTTTGAAATTCACATTAACGGTTTGAATATACAATATTCATCGCGTACTTGGAAATTGCCAAGGTCAATTTGGTGCACAAGTTGTAGGCATTTACAAATTTTTGCAACAGCGGTGTTTTACGGAGTCGGTTATTCGCTGCAGGTTTGTGTTTGTGTATGTTATGATGTGCAAGTCGTGTACATCGTCTTGGCCTTGCTTTGGCAACCTCCAAGCGGCGGCGATGACGACACGCGATGACCTCCCGACCAATATTTACGCGTTAAATTTTCTCTCTCGATAAACGTTATGAAGCGGTGATTTTTTGGTTAAATTATTGTTATTGTAAATAAAAATCTATGTAGATAAAATTTAAAAAAAAAACGGCGTTGTTCCGTAGGTTTAAAAACAATCTCATTTTCGTTTTTTTCGCAGCAGATGTCGAACGACAATTGACTCGGCCTCGCAACGTCACTGCGCATTTACTCGTCGTCTTAAAATGTATTATATGCCACAAGTTTCTATGTGTATATTATACATAATATAACCTATTCATTATTATTGTATAATATTTACACGCGACATTAGAGTCTTGTGTTTATTTGACACGGCGCAGCGGTAGCCTCTCTCATTCTCTCTCCTCCACTCTCTTTATGTATTTCAGTATTTGTATTACGGACGTCCGATTTCGGTTTGTTTCCCACACACCCTCGAAGGGTGCTAACCACGACCGTCGCACAGTCGTGTCTCCCGCACATAGGGGTGCAGCATGCATGGGTACACAACAATGTGACGTCGACGACGCCGAGGGGGTCTTTATATTAAAAATACCTGACCCGTTGATAAAAATGAATAATGTTATAATATATATGTATTATACCTTTCGTCGACAAACCCTTTCCGAGATGTAAAAATTGATTATCGCCGTTCGTCGTTTTTTCACTTCACTTAATCCCCTCTTCCCGACCACAACTATGAATCGAATTGATTGTAGAGGTCTCTTGGAAAAATCTCCGCCGACACGATATATTCCTATAACAATAACAAATATTATCCTATCCGGCATGTTATTTTAAACCGATATTTAATACGTGTTTTTTTCCCGTTTCTTTTGCAGAATGATATGCTATTGGTGAATCACGACAAATGCTTGTGGACATGAGACCCGTCGAGTCCAGCGAGAACATTACGATTATGGACGAGATCGACGAGCTGTTGGGCACCCGGAGGAGTTATGGCTGGAATTCGGGTTCGCGGCCATCGATGATCAGCGCCAAGTACCGTCTGAAGGAGGAACGGCGCAAGGTGCTCAAGATATCTGTGAATAAGATGAAGAAGATCGACGACGCCGAGAGCTCGTTATGTCGGTCCGTGTTGATCAACAACACGGTGAAGAGGCTGCAGGCCGAGACCAGGGACGACCGGACCACGGGACGGACGTCACCCGCCTCTCCGCCGTCGCCCACCTCGGCCGGTTACGGTTACCACAATCCCCAGCAGTCGCAACCTTGCGGCGGCCCTGGAGGCAACCCTCAACTGGTGGACATCACCAATCTCAGGGAATCGTCCTGTACCAATGGAACCGGCGGCGTTGGAGTCGGCGGTACCGCGGTCGCGGGCGGCAAGTCCCTCACCAACAACAACAACAACAACAACAATAATTTAAGTAGCAACAACAATAACAACAACAACAACAACAAACCTCTGACGGAAGCGCAGTCGTTGTTGTTGGCGTCCGACCACCACCACCACCACCACCTACTACACCACCACCACTTACAACACCACCACCACAACAACAACCACCATCACCACCATCACCAACTGCAACAACAGCAACACCACCACCTCCACCACCATCATCACCATCACCAACAGCAGCAACAGCAGCAACAGCAGCAGCAGCAGCAGTCGTCGTCTGCGGCCGCCGCGCCCGGTGGACCGTACGGTTACGACGAGGACGTGGACGACGAAGACGTGGATGACGAAGAGGTGGACGACGAAGAAGTGGAAGACGACACGATCGCGTCCATAATGATGCAACTTCCGTCGTCGTCGCCCCGCGGCAAGCGGAAGCGGTGCGTGGACGAACCTCTGGATGACCTTCTGTCGCAGTTCATCAACAACAACCAGCGCGAGGACGAGGACGTGAACGTGGTGGACTTGGACCTGCACGAGTATCCGGCCGCCAAGAGACTGAGGACGGACGAGGCAGCCGCCGCCGCGGCCGCAGCGGCCGTCGCTGCCGTCGTCGCCGGCACCGCCCCGTCGTCGGCAGCGGACGCGTCATCAGCCCCCTCGGCCACCGACCTGTGTTCGCCCGACTGTTGGTCGCTGATGGACACGTGCTGCGACGACCCGCTCGACCTGTACGGCGGCCAAGTGCCGGCCGCGGTCGAACACCAGGACGTGCTGCTGCAGCCGACCACCGCGTCCGTGGACTGCTGTTCGTCGCTGTCGTTACCGCCGCCGACGCCCGCCCCGTCGCTCGAAGAACAGCACCAGCACTACGGCGTGGCCACGTCGTCGGCGGCCACAGGGTCAACGTCGCCCACGAACCTGTCGTGCGGACAGGCGTCCTCCATGTTCTGCGAGATGCAGTCGGCCATGTTTCGCAACCTGATCGCCTCGCTCGAGTCTTAACCGCCGTCCGTGTGGTTACGCGACGACCCGAAAGGCGGTCGACAAACCTAACAAAAACATATATTTTTGTTTTCACTTAAACGACTGTCTCCTAAAGTATATTTTTAATTCATTTTATCGAATGCGCACTCGTCTTAACGGCGACGTGTGTGTTGTCTTATCCTTTTACTACGGTTCTACACACGCATAATCACGTGCGATACGTGCGATATTGATTTATGTGCAGTCCGGGAGACTTGACTAAACCTACAAAAAAAAAATGACCATTTTATTATATATATATATTTTTTTTTTTTTTAAATATTTTTATGTGCAATAAACGACCAATTCGCGCAAATGTTTTTTTCGTTTTTCTCTCTGTATCTTATTTTTTTTTTCATTATTATTATTATTACTTTATATTACTATTATAAACATATATATGAAATGTATTTTTTTTTTGTTTTTAAAACGTTTTTCAACGTTCTTACGAATAAGTTAACATTTGATTGTGTTATTCATTTTACGCGTAATCACATGTATATCGCGAAAGTGACGTGTACATAGATAATGATAATATAATTATGAATGTATTTTTTGTTTTTTTGTAACTGTAGATAATCAAACAAGGGCTGTGTTAAATTCATCCAATCGGTCTCTTTTTTTTTTTAATCGAACGAAAAGAGTAAAATAAAATTTATATAATAATATGTATGTATAAAATTAAAATATAATATTATGAGAATGTATAACTATATATTATATGATATTAAACAACATAGACAATATATTATTAAAGTAGACAATTTTATAGAAAACCGATTGGGGTATAGGCTAATCGGTAGTGATAGTACAAAAAAAAAAAAAGATGAAAAAAATGATAAATTTTAACAGATTGTTTTTATTTTGTGTTTTCGTTTTTTTTCATGTAGAATCAGGAGCACAAGGGAGGGGGAATGCTTTACGCGAGTTCTCATATTCGGCGGCCGTATAGACATTATTTTCCTATTAAATACGTATAATATATATATATTATTATATGGTTTAATAATTATATTAATATATAATATGATAAAAGAAAGTTTTTAACTTTTGTTTTATAGTGTTTTTCGCTGCTACTAGACGAAAATTTTAGTGCGATTATTACGTTTAAGCTATGTAAGGAACAGTCTTCCTGACTTTTTCCAAACTTAATTTTTTTTTAACTGTGTGATAATAATATATTTACTATAGCGAATCTAGCATAAAATTTTGTATAAAACGAGATGTCATAGAAACGCGATGAAAATAAATAAACAAAGTATGAACACTGTCCGGGCGGCTAATTATTGATGTTATATTACGTTAGTTAATTTTTTTTTGTTTCTTTAAAAAGAAAATAATACAGAACCGCCATCATAACCTAACCTTCTATACACACTGCGCGTGCAGGAGAAAGTGCAGCGGTCTTTCGCGCATTTCGTTTAATTCGTTTCATTATATGTTGTTAATCGTTTTTGTACAATTCGCGAAACCGAAACAGGCGCCCCCTCCAATAAATAAAAAAATGAATAAAAATACTCGTCTGGGCTCCGTTACTTAAGTCTTCCTTTATTTATTTTTATTTTTATTATTATTATTTTTTTTTTTAAACGTGAGATTATCAACAATATTTGATGAGTGTAAAACATGTTACCCGGGTGATAAGAAATAATAATTAAATTATACAATTTTTTAAGCAAATAAAAAAAATTGGTAAAACCGTAGATACGTTTATATAATAATGAAATTATATGAATATATTTTATTAATATTATTACGATACGAATAAAAAAAATTATATTGTATTTTTTTTAGAGCTTTATTATACTGATTATGTATGAAAAAAAACATATGTATTCGCTAATAGAAATTGTTTTTTTTCGATTGAACATTACTTTTTTTGTGTAAAATATTGCGAATGATAATATAATACATTTTGTTATTCCTTAAAGAAGTTGTGTTTTTTGTTGATTTATTTCTACACCTTTCCCCGGTATCAAAAATGAGAACCGTCAACTTTCCTCTTCTCTATAATAGTCCTCTATCGATTTATATTACCTATATTTCAACGTGTGCCTGTATATATAGCCAATATTTGTGTTTAAACGAGTCGGGAACTCGAAACGAAATAGTAACGCAGAGATCTACGAATGTAGGTTATTGGTTATGATGAAAAAGAAGTACGTAATGTTAAGTATTACGATAAATTGGTATTCACATGTGTGCCGTTAGCTTACGACCCGGCGTCGGACGAGTGCAAAAGTTGGTTTAGGGATCAATGGAGGACGATTTTTTTATTCACTATTTAAACAACACATCACACTATGGTTTATAATATCAACTCATGAATTTATCAAATTTGTCATTCTATAATGCATTATATATGTATTGGATATTTCTGGCTTTTTAGGATTGAATAATATTTATATGATGGTCTGTACCTAGACAGTGTACCTGTGTGTGGACGATACTGTCATATATTTAGTATATGTAGTGTGTTTATTGATATCAGTGATACCTATCTATATATGTATTATACTCCGATACGCTTGGCTAAAAGTTAATCGTTCCAGAGTCCGATAGCAATAGAATATGGCTTACATGCGGCTACACGATGCCCACCGCAGTGGCCCATCCACCTTAAAAGTTCTCGGTCGTCAGATTGTTTACCATTGAATTTGTTTGAATCATGATGTATATAGCAGCCGCAATTATGGCTTATTTTAAGAATATTTTAGAAGTAAGCGGGACTTTAATTTCATGTACCCCCACATGGACACGGCCATCCACTAACGAAAAATTGCACCAACTCCCCTCATTCTGCATTGTTATTTAATTAGACCTAACTACTCAAAATATGTCCAAATATACATAAAAAAAAAATGTAATATAAGTTTTGCATATATCTATCGTATATCGCGTAACGTATGTATGACTTACGTTCGTTAGGGTCCAAAACGTTCTTCGTATACGTAGTGCCAAATGTTTGTTTTAAGTACTATTATTAATACCTATGTACCTATTTGTATGTATAATATTTTTCACGCGAGCCACTTAAAAAATGGTTCGGATCGCCCGCGCGCGTATGCACAACAAGTACTTTGGAACCGTACCTAACCTGCAGTGATGTGATGGTAAACTTGAATTGGTCTGAATGGGCACTTGTCCGGAGCTTTGAAAAAATAATTGGTGTGGCGTTGGTCCATGTCATATACTCTAATATTTTTGTGTATGATGTATTTACTGGCTTTAGTCATAGTAGGTATATATAAATATATTGTGTAATAACGCTTAATTGATAATATATGATAAAATATAACATTCTAACGTACGTTTTGCTTTGTTCATTGAAAAAATATCACTTGCTTACCACTATGGTCCCGACGTGTAATATAAAGTCTTCGTGGATACTGTTTGCTGCACATATTGATTGACAATCCCAGGGGATTTATACAATAATCACGTCGAAGAAAAAAAAAGTAAACCATTAGCTCGTACCTAAACAAAAAAAAAAATGCTTATCTCCGAAAGTGCGCAATATAAAAATATAAATAAGAATTATAAACAATGTCGGTGTACAATGGTGTACTCATCAAACTTGATTTAAATACGTTTCAAAAAACCAGCAATGTTCGATCAAAGTAAAAATGTTATTGAAATATTGAAATATAACGGCATGTACCGTTGCAAAAAACGATTAAATATTAAGGAGACGTATTACACTTATACACGATAGTTATGAGCAATTAGAAGATATACATAAAATATGTGTAGTTTTAAAGTATATAATATTCTTTCTTTTAAATTTAATAGCAGATAATAGACAATATCAAAAATAAGATGATTGAATAGTGATAACTTATAAGGAGTTCAGTATAGGCAATATTTTTAAAACATGCAAAATGAAAATAAATAAATATATAAAAACATAAAGTCTATATTATACCTGATATTTGAATAAACAAAATATAGAGAAACACACAAATGCGTATGTAAAACAATGCCAGCGTGCTGTTTGCTCCATTGTTATTATTTATTGTCGATACAAAACAAATACATTGGTGATGAATTAATAATAAAAAAAACATATGATTTGTAAAACAATCAATGTATGCAATTGACAATACATAGGTACTACATAATTGTATCTTAACTTTCGAGTCATCGACCGTAAGAATCGCGCTGTATATTTTTGAGTACCACACCTATTTGCACAGGGTGAGTTATCCAAAGTATACTCACTTAAAATTTTCCTTTAATTATGTACTTACTCAAACTTTTTTTTTTTGGAATTTTCTCAGATAAATTAATATACTTAAAAATTTTCATATTATTTAAGAAGTGTTTTGTAACTTCTTTTTTTTCACCATTTTTTACTATTACCGTTTTTCAGCAGACGATTTCAAACAAGTTTCTTCCAAGCTCTTAAGATTTAAGTAAAATATACTAGGGGGATAGATAATAGTCTACAATAATAGGAACTCTATGGTTAATTTAAATTTATAGAAATTAACACATAATTATTAACATTTTATAATTTCTAGAAACTGTTCGAGTATATTGTAATAAGTATTAAAGTATTAAACTAAACTAAATGTGTAATAAAACACTTGACCAAATATTTATATTTTTGCAAAATCATTATTATTATAAGGACTATAACTTGTAATATATACTTAGGTAAATATTTCAATAACTACGAGTAAGAAACGATTTACTTACAAATCCTAGAATAAATTCGAATAAAGTTCATTTGAAATTAAGATTGTTAAAAAAAAAAAAAAAAATCACCTGCTTAACAATTTACGGCAATGAAAGTTAGATTTAATTTTAAAAAAGACGATTGAATTTCCCTAAAACACTTCTTAAATTATATACAAAAATCTATAATAAGTATTAAAAATTCTGAAAAACAGAATTTGAATAAATTCAATATTAAAGAAAAAAATGGAGGTGAGCATAGTTATAGCGAAACAGCCAGTATAATAAATTAAATTATATGCCGTAGTTGTATTATTTTGAGTGCGACTGTGTAATATAATGTATACAATATGTATAGACGCATAATTTATATATGCCTGGTTTAAAATATAATTGTAGCACTTGACCGCGTGTTTTATTTTTTATTTATAAATACTACTATAGTAGTGCATTTAATGGCGTCGAAAAATTTACGTTTCACGTTGGTGATAATGTTTTGCAAATAAATAAAATTTATTTGATTTAAACGTGATCAACGGCAACGACACTGAAATGTATATGGTATTAGAATTTAAAATATTATAATATAATATATTATTGCGACGATATTATTTTATTATTGAAATAATATTATAATAATATATCTGACGGACGACCAAACAACAGGAATTATTGTTATGTAATATTAATTGAACAATGGGAAATTGATAAATTAGTTTTATTTATTATTACGATGATAATATAAAATTGTCTATTATGTTATATGCTAATAAATATAATTAAGGTTGTTGTAAGCGAACCATTTTTAAGGGGTCACATTTAGGCAATATTCGATATTTTTTCGTGAGTTAAGTGTAACTGTGTGTGTATTGTGACTGATCATTAGTGTGCGTGATAGGTAATTAAGGATAGACTGCGGGCTAAGATTTTTGGAAATCAGAAACGTACATACGCGCAGTCACATGTTACATAATTTTGCGATAAAAAAAATGTTTACATGAAAATCCCAAAAAGCGAAAGAAAAATTCACCCAGTAACAAAAGTCCGATTTTAATTTTAAAAACATATTTGAATTCCTTATTCTCTTTTCTAGGTTTTTTAGGAAGTGGATTTTTGATTTTTCGTATTGTTTAATTTCTATAGTAACAAATGAATTATATTTCCAATTTTTTTCCAAAATTCATCTTAATTTAGTGTTACTAAAAAAAAAAATCCATTTCCTACAAAACCTAGAAAAGAGAATAAGGAATTTAAATATGTTTTCAAAATTAAAATTGGAATTTTGTTACTGGGTAAATTTTTCTTTCGCTTATTGGTCTAAATTCACGGAAAAGCGACCAAAAATCGACCCGCTTTCAACAGCCTTAATTAAAAATGTAAATAAGTTTAACAATATATTTGTCAACAATATAATGCTATTTTGTTGGTATTATTATCTTATTAACAATTATTATAATATAATATTATGTCTGTTGGTTAGGCAAATATCTTGTTAGCTGTTTATAGCAATACGATTATTGTCCTACATATTTTTTTGTAAATATGATCAAGGTTTTATTTTCAGTGATGTTAGTGTATCAAATTTAATAATTGGTAATATGGTCAGTTTGTGTGTTATGTCGTATTTATACTTGTACAGTGTATTGTGTTAGTATACTATATATTAAATTCATAAAATAATAACAAGTATTTTAAAGATACCTAAATAATAATAATTATATTAGTTTATAAGGTATTTATGACGTTTACGCGACGCCTCATTATATTATAAAGACTATTAAATATTACTTTTAAAAGAGTAGTTTGTTTTCAGTATATGTTATATAATCTGAAAAATCCGTGCAATTTTTATGAAAACAATTTTTGAAACAACGTTCTGGTTGTAAAAATATATTCGGTAAAATAACTGAATAAATATTTATGGCGAGTGTTAAGCTTATAAACTTTGAAGATTACGCTGCCAAGAATCTCGGGCCATAAATAAAATCTTTTAGTATATTATATTTCGAAAAAAGAATGGTTAGTTTACAATAGCTTAATAAGTATTTATATATTTATAATATTATATTTGAGTGCATAGTATTATATCCTATATACTACCCCGCAATGTCGAGTGTCGTGGCGAGATATACAAATCTATTATTTAGACGTTTTTTGACTTTTTTAGTTTTCATCTATTTACGGGCGCGTTATTTATAAACATATAACAGATGCATGGCATACCTACATTATATACGTACACGTTTTAAATTATAGTGGTTGGGGATAAAAATTGCACAATCTAATCATTCGAATCGTAGTTATTGCGTAGCGAGCTCTATTTTACCAAGTATGTACATTTGAGAAATCTTTAATTTTTTCATAAAAGTTATTTTACAGATATTTAATGTAATAACATGTTAAAATAAAGACTAGATTTATTTGTTTGTAAAGAATTAAGAAAAATCAACGGCTACTTGTAAAATATCGTGAACTTAATCAACTTTTCAATGTATGATAATTTAGCGAATAATTTGTTTGATTTTTTGGATGAAAAACAACAACAAAGTATGTTCGTAAAATTACGCATATAACGTATAATATATACCTATATGGCGTATGAAAATAATTTTCGACAACTCATGAATGTAAATGCTGAAGATATTAGAGTTGAGACAGCGTACCTATATTATTATAATACACTAAGTTATATAGTAATAAATATTGACATTTGTAAAAACAATAATACCGACTTCGAAAACAATAAACTCTACAACGATTGCAGTTAGGTAAACACTATATATACATACAGCGTGGAGTGCAATGAAACGGAAGATGTTTGATATTGAAAGAAAAAAACAAAACACATTTTCTTGATAATTTATTTTATGGTACCTAAGAAACAAAAATTATACTAATATACAGCCATCATATTAAATTTAATTTTACAGATTAGTTTTCGTTAAGCTGTCTGCGGTTATGTGTGAATGCGCAAGTCATTGGTCGAGATTTGACACGAAAGCTTTTTTTGACGATTTAGCTGGAACTTTTTGATTATCGGGTTTATCGAACTGCAAGAATATACTGCATTTGCATTGTTGCATTTAACGTGCAGTGAATGATATCGTATTCCCGAACAGCGTCATTTTCTGAATTGTGGTTATTTCCGAATAAATTTGCATCACACCCTGCAGCAGGTTTGTGATTTTTAAAACTTAAAATTTAATTTAGATAATTACATAAACCTACTATTTTGTGTGTAGGAATCCGGAAAATTAGTGCCTTTGTCGAGTTATCGTATTTGTTTATATTTTATGTTTCTGCGAAGAATCAACGCAAAATAAACAATAAATATTATACACGATTACGGTCGGTGCAATATTGATATAAGCGCACACAATATTTAAGTATATATTATATTATAGTGTTCACAGATTGCAACATGATAATTTATAAATACGCTAAAATGAAATTCACGATATCCGAATATGATGCGGTTCGAGTTAATGATTTTTCATATTATTATCATCGTTTTGTAGTCTGTCGAATATCGATTTATATAATCTGCAACAGTGGGTTTACATTATGCAATGTAATTATAATTATAATCGATATGCGCTCGAGATTCGCTCAAAGTTATTGTTAATGTGCATATTATTATAATAAATAAAGTTAAAATTATTCCATCCTCTTGACGGTAAATTGATTTTTCGTGTTCTTGCTGTATTTCCTATTAGCTTATTGATCAAGTGATTTTTTTATCTGTTTTTCATTACGGTATCGTTTCGTGTTCGAGTGCGATGATCCGAGCCGCACGTAGGTATTATATATAGTGCTTACTATAAATTACAATAGTATAAATTAGAAACTCATCGAGTCGTCTGGCGATATATTATACGTATTATATGCACATTTTCTGTTTGCGATTCGAAAGACGACTTATTCTTTATAGTATAGCTAGCTGCTTTTCTCATCACAATGTTTGAAAGGATACTATCGTCATTCGGCCGCGTCCAGTTTTTTCTTCTTTGTTTGCAGCTATCGCACTTCGGTAAGTATACAACCGTTAAGTTTGATTTTCGTTCTCGGACGGACCTCATACCGGTATAATTGAAGTACGTATTTTTTTTTTTTAGTAGTAGCTGTTGTGCGTATAGCGGACAGATTTTCTTTATTAAAATGGTGATCTATTTCAACGAGAAAACAAATTATTTATTAAATAATGTATAATATTTATAAAATATATAGGTACTGATGAGTGACGAGACGACGCGTCAATTTTCCGTTAAAAAATGTATGTTTAACGACAAACACGAAATGTAAACACGACATTGTTCTCGACACATCGAGTCGATGAAACCGAATTAGTACTCTCACAGTACCTATATACCTATATATATATATATTATATATGCCACGGTCGTTAATGCTTGGCACATTTTTATTTCACCGTTGTTACACAACACGAATGTATATAGTATTCACCGAAGAGAGATAAATCTGCGAAGGAATTACGAGTGGCGAGAGTGTGAGATTATCGTGTTTGTTTGTTGTACTAGTATAGCATGCGAGTAACGTACTTATACACATATACGCACTAGATTATATACATGTGCATTGCATTATAATACAACCTTTTTAAAATGTTAATTTTCCAACCGTTTTTCCAAAACAAATTTTTAAACCATTTTGTGGACCTCACAAAAGCCAATTTACATATAGTAATATTGCTGTTGGTCATATAATAATAATCGTTCCAGTGCGCAAAATATTATCGGGTAAATTGAATTATTCTGAAACAATAACGTGGTTGCCATTTGCGGTGCAGGAGAGCTCGAATAGAGCCGGGAAGAGGTCATCAATTTAAAATGTAAACCACGCATACCTAAAAATATTTTCCCATACGAATTTGAATACTTTATATACTTCAAGTACTTATCACATATAATACATTTATCTATTTTTTTTCTATATATACTTTTACGATTAATTAATATCAAGGTTTCCTGAATTTATAAGATAGTTTATACAATTATTTCATAATCCATTAATGTCGCTATCGTTATGGTTTCTTAATTTGTAAAGCAATTGATCGTTATGTTTTTTTTTTATTATTTCTTAAACACTCAATAGTCAATATGAATAATTATAATTCCAAAGTACCTATAAATTATATACATATTACATAGTAATATGCTTATATAATATTTAAAAATAGAAACTTACGTTTTACAACATAGTGAATGGAATTCGAATTATGAGAGTATATTTTGATAAAATCGTCAGTCACGTGAGCGCCATTTCGATAACCAATTGAAGGAGCTAGTATAGGTATTCACGATGAAGTCTATGGCCCCTCCAGCCACCAATATAAGTTTTGCCAAGGGTAGTAAAAAGTTTAAAGGCTATATTATGCGCGGAAGCTTTCCTTAATTACTATTCCAAGCACATTTACCCTTATCGTGTATTAGTTATTTTTTTTTAAAGGTGTAATATTTATGGTTCATAATCTATGATGTACATATTGCTTATGATGGACTTTTAAATCACTTTTTAAAATTACAAGTACTTGATATTTATACATTTATGGAAGTACATTTTTATAGAGATGTATATTGTTCTGTGTGCAGTTGATCCTTCCATTTTATTTTATTTCATATACCTAACGTCTTAACTGTCATAACTTTGTTCCTGAATTTGACTTCTTCGACCACGAGGATCTTCACTCTTCATAAATTTCTTTCGATTTTTAAACGATTTTAAGAGCCCCGAAAATCTATGTAGGTATCCGGTACACTCTGCGGTTTAATCGTTTACAATATGTTTAGTTTAATTTATGGGTCACCATTGCAAAAATAATGGGAAACACTGGTGTATACTATTACTAAGTATACATTCAAAATAATAAATATCCATCCACGGGATAATCCGACTGCCGCATATTGTGGCCGAAATTTTTGGAGATTTTTAGAATCCAGGATCGACGGGACCAAATCCAAAGTTATCGCTAAAAGCACATCGCATATTCCCATCATTGACGTGTTATAAAATAACTTAATAGTCGACTCCGTAGCGTATTATATGTTACTGCACGAACACTGCCCTGATGGCACGGTCACCATTTGTCACACTGGTTACAGTGTGTTTACATAAAACACCACGACAACATATTTTGCTTTTATTTTGATAATACTTCGTGATCGATATTCGATAAACATGTTTTGTATTATGGGCACTATTAGCTACACTAATTTTGCAGCTATCGCCCTGTCTACAGTGTGATAAGCTGCGTATATTACAAATTATGTAAATAATATCACCAGTGCGTGACAATTGGCGCGCGGCCGTGCATCAGAGATGAAATCGAGTCATCTGTATAGTTGCTTTATAAACTTGTCTGTGCATGCGTATTTCGAACAAAAGGCTCTCTGCTCGGAACAAGTGGGGACCACTGTAATAATATACGTACCTAATATTATAATATCGCCGTGTACACCTATAATGTGTAACCGTACAAGTAAAAGAGTATATACATAATATTATATTATTATCTATATAATATAAATTATTGTAACGTATCTATCAACGCGGTTTTTATTTTCTGTAGGTACGTACATATTAAAATATTTTAATGTCAATTATTAAAATAATATTATATATTATTACACCGTAAATATTATCATCATTATATTCGTTTATCGTTTACACGTATTGGCGTTACGCGAGTCGGGCGGCACATGTACACGACGTAGTCCGCGGCGACAGATGCTGCGCGTTCTTGAACGTACAGCTAAAACCGACAAATCGCGCGCAACACGTTCACACGCGAACACGCGCCGCCATAAATTATGATAATATTATAGTATTAAAAAATTAAAAATAGGCGATAGTTGTACAGTATATATTATTATATGCATGTCGGTGTGGTGTGCGTTATTGATCTACCGATGAGCGGTGTGCGGTGTATCGAAGGCTTCGCGTCTCTCTCGTCCGCCACAGCCGCCACCGCACATTACCACTGTATTTACTATATTATGTGTGTAATATTATCATGTTATATTATATGCGCGCTATTATTATGACTAGCATGGCCGTACTTTATATACGTAAAAAAAAAAAACATTATTAAAGTACGTGTAGTATATAATATAGTTTGCGAATATTATTATACATCATTATTATTGTTATTATGATCTATTTTTTCGGGTTTCCGCGCTCGTAATGGGAAACTGCTTTCACTGTACGGCTATAGTTAGACCTACCGACAACAATATTTAACATACACACACTTGTTAAACATAAAACCAGAAAAAACGTAATATCCTTTAAACGTATTTTTAAAAACGAGGAATTTTGCACGTCCGTCCCGAATTCGTTTATAATAATACCTTCCATTTATATTATTGTTTTCGCCGAAACCCAGAACTCGCTTCCTCCACTATAATATCTCGTAGAAAAAAACGTTAAACATATTATATAGGTAACCTCAACGCACGTAACCTAACGCCTTATCGACTTTTTAAAACGCAGTAAACTGCAGACGATAGTGAGTATGTACATTATATTATTATCTGATACTGGAGACACGACCGAGTATATAAACTGTGTAGTGCATACATATTATGTATAAGTATTATCATTTAATTTTCAATTTTGGTGATCTTCCATGGTACCATTTTTTTTTTTATAATTTTGGAAATAATACAGTTAACAAGATATTTTATTTATACAAAAAAGTGGATAGTCACACGTCATTATACAATATTATAATACGAAAAATTCTTGTAAGAATGCGTCGAGTCGCGCGTTATGTCATTAGTTGATAACGAAGACATAAAATACTGACAATGTATTTGTCACAAATTCTAACCGAACGATGTAATTGAATTCAGAATTACTATAGGTATTATCAGCTGGATTTGGGGTCCATGGTTCAGTCAACTGTCGGTAGTCGAACACATTTTTTGTAGAAAAACTGTTTATATTTGAAAGAAATTGAACTCGTGGGTTTTATGATCGTCTCGAATTTTGGATGACTGCAATAACGTTTAATAATTACAGTAATATCGCTTAAAATTCGCGTGAAATAAAATATTTTATATTCGCTTTTCACTGTTTACAAAAAAAGATATATTGTTTAAAATTATATCAAACACTAATTCTTGTATTTCATAAGAGTAGAAGTTTGAATGGCAAATTCATTAGAATGTTAACATTTTTATATTTTTTTCAATATCATCCGATCAGCTGTATTATACATATTATAAGTTCTTAAAACAAGAACTACTTAATACACATTAGTACATTTCACATCGAAATAATATACACAAAACGATCACGCTGCTAATAACCAACGTAATTAAATAATAATTATCTTGTTATGAAGTAAAATTATGTATCTACTACAACAGGAACATTTGTTACTTATTATTATTTTAATTGTACAAAAACTTATCTCAGCTTACTATTTCGCGGCGAGTAGGTACATATTTCATACAGACATAATATAATATGATATTTGCCATATTAGGTACTTGTTAATTGACCGTAACATTTCACTTTTAACACATACACGACACGTATATAAATCCATTCCGGTAGTATGTAACCTTGACATAATCAATCATACATCACTGTTCCATGTACCTAGATAATGTATATAAAATATATTTTTGCCAGCCACGTTGACTTTCGTCACTACTGTACTCGAATATTACATGTATTATTGTTACCAATGCCGTTGTCGATATAATCACAGTATGTCCATTATGCGTTTTAATGGGACTTAATACATTTTGTCCCACACACTGTAGTGTAGGATTTAGGAATGAAAAAAATTCCTGGCTAGACACAAATTATTATTAACCTATAGATACCTAATTAAGTCACATAATATACAATATAAACAAAAATTATATATACTCGACCGCAGCGCTCTAATAAGTGATAAACCATTAAGTAAAATATAATATTATAAGTATCGTAAATATACCGTTAAAGAATAGGTACCTATAAGTATACTACGCTTTTTTTTTTGGTAAATTAACTAATATACAAACGAGAAATAATCCTTGAACCAGTATTGTGGAGGGGAGGGGATTCAGCCACAACACTATACCACCTCTTGTGTAACCACCCCTGTATATACACACACTTAAACACTTATATAGAGGTGTCATTGTAGCGTTTTCAACGTACTTACAGCCATTATTATTTCGTTTAATATGCATATATCGCGTGGTAGAAAATATAATTTTTAATTAATATACTACTCATTTATTTATATTGTTATTCATATAAACACGTAAATATGTCACATATCATGCATATTCGCGTGTATCGTTTTCTTTATAGTGTCTATTACAGTTTAAAACATAACAATACAATATATTATATCGCTTAAATGGACTGAAAGTATTGAATACTATTGGGAAATATCATAATAAGTATATTATTATTATATGACGTTAATGATATTATAATATACGTATCTTATCGTATTTTCGATTAATAAATATTACGCATGTGGAAACCAGGAAGTTGAAACGATTTTATATATGTGTTTTCCTCACTTCTTTCATGCGTTTTAAATAATAGCTATAATAATATTGAATTTCAAGTGTACAAACGCAATGATATTATTGATATCAGTTGTATAACACTAAAAGATAATAATGTAAAACCCGTTTTTTAAAGTAAAATACGAAAGCACCCAATAATGGTAAAAATTCATAAAGAAGGATAATCTTTTTTTTTTTGAAAAAAAAAAGATGATCTTATTACCATAATAATTTTGTCAATAAGTTAATGCTGATAGAAAAAAAATCATCTCACGACTGAAACTTTCTGAACCATGAGGCATGCCATAATAAATATATAGGTAAAGATAGTCGTAACACTCGGTGCAAAATTGTGGCAATGAAAATACCAAAATGTATAATATTATAATTCCAATATCGACAAATAATGAAATACAGCGAGTTTACCTCGTTTATTATACGACATTGCGCTGTCATCTCTATAATCATTACGGGTCATCAACGCAACACCTATATTTCTAATTATAAGATAAATATCGTTCTGAACTATAAATATGCGCAGGTCTTGTTGACAAGGGAAACAATATCTTAGGTGCACGGGAGTGACGTCTATAACTCGTCCAAGAATTCAAATATCCCAACCACGATGTTTTCTAACATAACGAAGTGATCTGTATTAAATTGTTCAAAAATATAATAAAATACATTAAAATGCAATAACAATTTGTGTTTAGTAAGTCTGACTTGAAATAAGACACATTTGAAGTATAAACGTAATCGTTACTTTTTTTAGTATGAACTAATTAAAATAAGGTGTATGATATGATCAGTTTCAATAAATTAATATTAATGAACAGTAATTTTTTTTTTTAAATTTAATTACGCATTTTTTGTTTTAATATAATACAATATATTATATAATATACAATTAATTAAAATGAAATGTATCAAAGAAATGTAATAAATAATAATGGTATGCTACATTGTTACACATTACTCGCATGTAAGAAAAATTATAAATACATTACAAGGTACAATTAATATTATACTTGGCTTGCTTGGGGGTAGGTGTACACTACAGATATAAATTGCAAGCTTTTAAAGTTTTAATGCATTAACTACATTTAAACTTGTCAGGATTAGGTTTAAAGAAACCTTGTAATGTTTTTGTTTTATATTTCTTTGTATTCATATTGTTTACTAACTGATAATAAAATCATACAGTATAATAATACAGACAATTAGTAAATTAATATTATTATTTTACAATGAACAATATAAACAGTATATTATAAAATATAAATCATTAATAATAATTATAATAACACCGTTTATAATAAATAATAATTATCACATTATAACTTTTTTGGTTTATCATTTGATAACAATATTCTGGCGCTTAAATAATTGCATTATCAATTTTGAGTGTTTGACTGATTTGAGTTGGGTTTGGGTACCAATTATTATGCGTATTCGATTTACTGAATGTGGATCGGTATTGTCATAGATCAAACCAGTACCTATATCTATAGTTAAAGCTGTTTTATCATAAGAAAATAAATATATATATTAATATGATATTATGATTGCATATTAAAAATATTTAAAAAACAAAATAGCAATTACTTTAACAGATGAGAAGGAGAAAAATCCAGCGGTGGGGAAGCTGCCTCTCCTGCCTACCCCGTGCATACGAGTATGTCGTTCAATAAATCATTTTTTCGTCTACTAAGAAATCATAAAATTATTGACACAATGTTTCACTGATATATTATTATATATATAAAACGGTAGGTAAGCTTAAAATGGTTATAGCATCGTTATTAGGTTATTGACCATTATGTGCTAGTTGAATTTTTAAATAACTCATCCTCAAAAGAAATTCGTCACGCGATCTCCTATTAAATTTACATTAAACATTTGTACTCATCGTTTATGTATAATACTTATTGTAAATATTTTCTACTTAGAAAAATAAAATAATAATAAAAAAATACCGCTTTAGTATAATTTAAATTTATATATAATTCGAATTGGCATTCGTCATCGCTATATTAATGGAGGCGGTAGTGGGACGTGGGTGACGCGCATTGTCACTACCTATATAATATCTTTATATTATGCACATTCGCACAAACTATTCATCGAACGCGACATTGACAATACTCAACAAGTGTCGTTTACCATACGAGATATATTATATTGTGTATAGGAGAGGTTCGTTTCGTTTTTAAAAATGTCAATGCAGATGTGTACATTTTCATAATATTAAACAGAATACGAAGATTTAATCATGTATATATTACGAAATACGAATGTATTATATTATTAATTATATAAATGTGACATTTTATGTATGTGCGCATACGGTTGTGGTGGTACTATAATATTATGTAAAGACATTATAGTGAAATGTTTATTTTATCCTATTGCAGTGTCGTCGACTCAAGTGAACTCATTTGGCGATTTGTTTCACGGAGAAATAACAGGAAACAACGAATCAGACCAATACTCCATGACGGATTCCTTTCTAGTCGAAGTAAACAAATCTGTGACGTTCTGGTTGTATACGAAGTAAGGGATAGGGATGAAATGAAATCGTTGTCTTGTTCCAACGGCAGCTGTTTTTTTTTTTTAGGATATATTTAAAAAATATATTTCTAAGCATTGTTTAATTTGCAAACAAAAAAAAAATGGTTGAAAAGTACTTTGTTTGATGACATAGAAACAAATTTACATCCCTACATAGCTAATGAATAATATACGAAATTTAACTGGAGAGGATCATCCACATGTCCATCATACACAACCCTATTTTTACACCCTTAAACATATTACCATAAACCAAAAAACATTTTATGATATGTTATATTAATTTTAAAAGTTTCATAGGTTTTAATCATATACGAATACGTAATGATATGTATAGTTAATAGTAGATTTTTGCAGTCGATGAGGTAAACTGGTATTAAATGGATAAATAAATGTAGTTTTAAATATTTTAATTATGTTAGTTGTTTATAGTATAATATGCCAAATACTAATGTATACATGTATGCACCTAATAGGTATATATGTTATTGTTTAAAACAGTGGCGAATTTAAGGGCGGGGGGGGTCATGGAGTCTAGACCCCCACACATTTATATATACATATACCTATATAACGCATACACAGAGTATGACCTGCAGTAGGTATATCGTATAACATAATATTGTATATTTTGAACTTTAGGTTTATATGCAGTATAGTATACAATATATATATACATAAACACAATATAATATAACACAAGACCCCCAGAAAAAATTTGAAAATTTAAAAGTATTTTAGACTCTAAAATATCTAAATCAGTCTCAGAATTCTAATTACGTATTAACCTGATACTGCAGCAGATGTCAATAGGTCGTAACTTAAAACCGTTCAATGGAATTAAGAAAAATATAGTAAATACATTATAAGCAAATATAAATATTATAATTAATCATAATTTAATAAACTTTATAAAATGAGAATGTTTTTCATTTATAACATAGTTGTTGTGTTAATGTTCAATTTACAATTCCTATAGATAATGATCTAGATGGCATTTTCGAACCTCTCTTCCTATTATTTTATGCGCATTATTTTTTTTTTATCCTTTTTACTGCAAGCGAACGCTTATGAACTCATTAGTTGTAGCTTATACAAACTTTAATACATCGCTTGAATTATCACAATATTTATAATATCCTATATGGGAAAGCTTATATAGTGTTTTTTTGGATTAGCAGCGGATCGCCGCCACCATTTCTCTTTTAATTTGTAATATCCGTGGCCAAACGATTTATTCTTATACAGTATATTATACTCAGTATAGACGTCGGTATTCATTGCATCGTATTCGTCACGAGAGCTCAGATTTTCAGGACAGAAATACGCGACAAACGTGTTTGACCTGTATAAAAAAAATCTTACTCTCACTATTTTTATGCGTATTGCAAAAACAGTAGGTATAGCCGTATGGATATACGCGCATCTCGTTGCGATACACCTAATAATAACCCGATATGCGCATTTAACGATAATTTATCATCCGCCGTCTTATTGGACCTAAATTGATTTTCTGCATTTTCGGTTCATCAAGTCTATCAATGTCGGAATCGACGAAAAAATATGATATTAAATTTAGTTTAATAGAGAGAGAGAGAGAGAGAGAGAGAGATGTGTGTGACTGAATGAAAAAAAAAAACAATAATAAAATTTAATTATAAAATGTTTTGTTCACCTGCTCTAGCCTCTCTAATCACGTATGATAGTGTAGTGTACCAGATGCTTAAACTTTGTTGAGTAACAAGTGTACGACGTAGTGACTTACTTGCAAACAAACACACGCGAACACGGAAGTATTTTTACTGCTGAATAAACGATAAAATTACGGGATGGTCTTATTGACGTTTCTCGTAACCACCAGCGCTATCTACACGTTGCGGGCGTGGTTTCAACGCACTTGATGGTCTGCGTGTTTTGTTTGTAGAGAGCATCCCGAATCTAGTCTCAGGCTGGTGCCCGGCGACCCGAAGTCATTGTCGTCATCGGGCTTCAACGGCAGTAACCCGACCAAAATCTTGATACACGGATGGTTGGGTGACAGTGAAAATGATCAGAGCATCTGTTTGACTCTGAAGGCTGGTAAGTGCTGTAGACTAAAATGTATTATATATAGTTATTAGTTAAAACACTGCTTAACAGTGACGGTGCACGTAGAAGTCAAGCTTGAGTCGGGTTAAAGATCGGTAATTCAGCTGGCGAACAGTAGCAATGCAAGTATTATATTATATACACAGCAAGTATTCGAATATACTGACTCATGGAAAAACTTGTAAATAATCGTTCATATAGCGATGGTCGACAGGGTGTGTCCAACACGGAGGTGCTATTGTAGCTCGTTGGTCTTATACAGTGTTTGGAACGGCAGGCTACGACTTGGAGCGTGCGATTTCCTCCCTAGAACTTATAATCGGATCACGGAATAGTGTCAATAACGATTTTATTTTACCGTCGACAATAAATCGCACGCCCTGTACCACATAAATTTATATATTAGTTAGGCACCTTTAGCTATACTTAGCATACGGTTCCGATTTATTACGTTTTTTTTTTTGGTTTTTACTTCCGACTTCAGATTATATTGGGATATGGGCGTGTTGGTCGGGGGAAAATTCGATCTGCGCCGTGGTTTTCGTGGCAAAACCAGATTATTTCGCAATCAATAAATTCAATAAGACTCAGGTCATGTACGCATAATATATAGATAGATACATTCGGCGAATTATGTTGATTAGTTCGATCATTACTGCGAATAGGTTGTCAGGCCACCCGGTCGAGTGTTCCAAACATCCAAGGTTACTCGTTCAATGGAGATGTGTGTCAACAATAGGAACATAATATTATGAACACCGTCAAAAACGCTGCACAGTACCTATAGCATAATATAATATACATTAAATCGTTCAAAAATATAGTAAAAGGAAAAAAAAATTGACATGTCTTGATAAAATTATTATAAAAATATGACCTATCTTCCTAAGAATTTTAATGGGATTTTATCGGAATTGTATAATTGTATACACTTTTGTACTCAAAGCCAATTAGTGTAGATTACTCATAGTTGAAGGTGATATAATATAATATAATATATATTTCACCTTTATGTGGTGATATAAACTTTATTATAATTCAACTTATATCTGTGACATTCGAATAACAAATTATTATTATTATAATAATTTTTTAGCTATGTACTAAAACAAATCATATGCTAATTAAAACAGTTAAAATAGACTAGGTATTCGAATTTCCTCAGATGAGAAGATTTTCATTTTGCAACGAATCATGTTCTTTTTCCATTCACATCATCAGATTTATTTTGTTTGATGTAGGTATTAAGTAACACATTGTGGAATAAAATTAAAAAAAAAAAATCTCGCGCGAAGCAATATCTAGTAGTGAATAGACAGAATAATTAAATAATAATTATAGATCGACCTCTTGACTTAGCTTGGACTTAAAACATCTGGCTATGTATATTTTAGTTTATCGATTTTCACTATTGGATTTTCGACTTTTAAATTCTGGTTATTACTTATTAGTTACTACACACATCATATAGTAGGAATACTATACCTACATATAATTTTCATTTTTTTTGGTTGTATTGATTTGCGACTGAGTTAAGTTTACTGTATCGTTTATAGTATATATTCATGTATGGTGGTGTTGTGAATGACATTTGTTTTTATTAATTTTGGTTTAATGAGTTGTGTGGAGAGCAAAAAAATAATTTATTTGAAGTGTAATATAAATCCTAGATAGAAATTTACCTATAAACTCACCATCGGTGCCAATTCGATGACTTGCAGTTTTGTCGGGATTTCTTTTCAACCAATGTTGACGAACTTTTAATATTTCCAGAATATCTTTCGTTGTACGACTACAATGTGGTGTGCGTGGACTGGAGCATGCTTGCAGTAGATTTGCCGTACTTTACGGCTCGGATACGTTGCAAAGAAATCGGAAACTATGTAGGTGAAATGATAATGACAATGACGGAAAACACGGACCAGAGAAACGACGATATACACATTATAGGATTTAGCATGGGTGCTCACATTGCTGGTTACGCCGGTAAACGACTCGATGGAAAAGTGCACAGGATCACTGGTACGTAGGTATATATAATTATAATGTAAACGTAAATTCAATATCGATAACACTATTGGTTTTTAACTTCCGTTTGAATAATGATAATGATAATAATATAAGAGAAGATCTGACAAGTACTTACCTGCATAATATTTTGTATTATCATTGATTATAAATATTAGGATTTTCAATGGTATTACACAATATTTCTGATTACGTATTTTAACCAATGAATCGTTTTCTAAAGAATAAGATCGCTTATAATTGTTTGAAAACGACAATTTTGCACATAAGTTTTACTTTATATATTTTTATAGTTAATATATTCACTACCTATATAAGTACATTGCTATTTTTTTTTAACATATTAGAAGTCTCGAAATGATTATATTTTAATCTAATAATAACATTTAAATGTGTTTGAATAACAAAAACAATAAACTCGCATACTCGAAGCAGATTTTGTGCTAAAACATGTGCGTGTGTAATAGATATAGGTACACTTAAAAATATCGTTGATAATTATTTAATATTGAGTGGATACTTGACAAAAGATTAAACTGTTTACCTCGATATTAATAAGTTATTTATAATGACCAACAGCAAAATAAAATAAAAATAATAATAGCTCTGTAAGAGATTGGGTTAAATTACGTACAATATTCAGAATTGAATGTTTTGTTAATTGCATTTGGTTTTTTTTGTTCAAACAGAAATTTACACATTGTAATTTTAAACAAGCCGTATATTTTTCGGACAGTAATAATTCGTCATCGTTATGTGCGTATATATAGACAATAGACCACTTGAATGGGTTCTTCATAGATGTGGTTCGAGGTTTTTAAATTAGAACGGAATGAATACAGCACACACGTATATAATTTTTACTAAATTTAATTATTGACGGACTATAGTGTTTGCAAATTTCACAAAATATTAAATTATGAAATATTTTAATACATTTTTTTTTATCTTATTAAGGCTGTTGAAATTTTTCGTCGTTTTTTCGTGAATTTAGACCAATAAGCGAAAGAAAAATTTACCCAGTAACAAAAGTTCAATTTTAATTTTGAAAACATATTTAAATTCCTTATTCTTTTTTCTAGGTTTTTTAGGAAATGGATTTTTGTATTGTTTAATTAATTACTATAGTAACAAATAAATTATATTTACATATCATATTTTTTTTCAAAATTCATCTTAATTTAGTTTTACTAAAAAAAAAAAAAAAGAAATCGAAAATCCATTTCCTACAAAACCTAGAGAAGATAATAAGGAATTTAAATATGTTTTCAAAATTAAAATTGGAATTTTGTTACTGGGTAAATTTTTATTTTGCTTATTGGTCTAAATTTACGAAAAAACGACCAAAAATCGACCCGCTTTCAACAGCCTTAGCATCGTATACTTAAACAAAATACATAATACCTTGCAGGTATAGTAGTAGATATGTTAACTATGGCCATAAATATATCTATTAAAATTGTTTAACGTTACACTCATTTATGAAATATTTTTGACTTTAAATCCTACAGTGATGGACAAATCACGTCCTGCGAGTTTAGAATTGCGTTTACGTACATTTATACACGCTTGTACTGGTATTATGTAATATTATATTAAATATATACATAAAGTTATTAAACTCAATTTTTTTCATTCTTAAATTTTCAAGACACTAAAATGATTGTGTTTTATTCCGAAAAGTTATATATTGTACCTATATGGGTATTTTGGCAGCACATTAATTGGTTGAGTTAAAATATCAAATTTTTAATCAAAAAAAAAAAAAAAAAAATTGGATATTATATACTTAGGTATTAATGTATAATATACTTCATTATTAATTTATTAATTATTTAATGTAATATATAATAATTACAAACTTAACAAGTTAGTTTCCAAAAAATTAGTCTAATGCAATAACACAATAAATGTTTTAACAAGAATAATCATATTGTGTAATAAATGATAATTAATGTATATACTTAAGAGTGAAAGAAAAGTCTTAATTAGCTATAACGACATACATCGATGATGAAATTTATTATTATATTGGAATAGTGTAGACACCGAGTTATAATCGAATGAGGTGTAAAAATGATTTTTCATTTGTAGGTAACAAATTTTAAAACCCTATAGGTTGAGCACTTTGAGTTTTATAAGACTAAAAAGCTTAAGGCGGTATCGAAATTCTATGGAACAGAACCATATTCTCTATAGTCTTATAATATTGTGAGATATACTACGGTACAATTATACAATTTATGAATAATTAATGTACAATAACGAGTGTATGAAATCGTATTCGTGTTGTGTTATACGAGTTTTTTTCGTTATGTATCATGTATGACGGAGAAAATAATAATCACATATCTAAAAACACACAATGTAAATAGTAATACCTCAATGATAAAGTTTATACTTTTGCCGCATGAATATTATATGTATTATGAAAACGTTCAATACTCTGTGCTTTGTGCTCAGTATAATATTGCTAACGATATTTTTTTATACCTACGTTTAAAAATTCGACTAACACTGCAACACCATCAATATAGTTCAGAGTATGGAAAGGTTTTTTTTCCGATTAAAAACCTAAACGAGTGTAATGTTTAATTTTCAACGTGTATACACGTTCCAGGCTTGGATCCCGCCAGACCGATGTTCTCCAGTAAATGGCCTGCCCACAGACTCGACCAAACCGACGCGCAATTTGTGGATGTCGTGCACACGACAAGTCTGGTGTTGGGGCAACACAAACCGATAGGAAATATCGATTTCTATCCTAATGGCGGCAACACTAAACAACCGGGCTGCAGATACGATTACGGTAAAACAATAACAACAATAATATAATACTAAACAATAATACATAATACAATATCTTAACCGATAATATACATGTATAATAACATCAACAAGATTATTTCGTAACGGAAAAGGGTGCAATATTACGTTATTTTTCACAAGAGATTGGTAACTACATTTCTTATGTGTTCGCTGATCAATATTATATAATTTTATAGTTTTAATATGCACCGTATTTAACTCGCAACCTACTACAGCGTGTAGTCTGTATAGTTCTGTAGTCTACATAATCTGCAATTGAAGATAACTTATATACATTATATTTATTTATATGGGTAGGTACTATACCTATGTCCTATATATATATTATATATATATTATTATTTATTTATTATAAACATCTGTTGCTGGTATTATGTATTGGCTTGTTTAAAAGTTTTTATTATTATTACTGGATATATTTAAATTTTCGTTCACACTTTTTCAGGCTCAGGGCTGGCAGTATTTTTACACAGATCTAATGTTTTTTTAAATTCTTTGATCTAATTGCATACACATGTTTTTCTTCTTTTGCATCGAAAATTATTGAGTAAAATACTAGATCAGAATCCCCAGCCTCTATTTTAAAACTAACTATTGTTGGTTTGTATAACTATTTTAAAAAATATGCTGATATTTGACATAAATGCTGTTATTAAAATATAGAAGGTGGAAGGAGAAAAAAACATTAGATGCGTCATGCGTATTAATTAGATACCCCATTTTTTAAAAAAAAATGCTTGAAGATTATAGCTAACAAGAGTCAAAAACTAGAATAAATAAATATTATATAAGTAAAATAAGATTCTTGGAAATCAGAAACGTACATACGCGCAGTCACATGTCACATAATTTTGCGATAAAAAAATGTTTACATGAAAATCTCAAAAAGCGAAAGAAAAATTCACACAGTACCAAAAGTCAGATTTTAATTTCAAAAACATATTTGAATTCCTTAAATGGATTTTTGATTTTTTGTATTGTTTAATTACTACATACATAACCGATACATCGGTTAAAAATTGTGGTTTGTCGAAATTATCTCAAGTTTTACATATTGTTTAGTGTATGGCGAGGTATGCAGCCATTATAAAGCTTATGAGTTTTATGCGCGGTCCATCCGGTCCAGAGACGATTTCAAATCGATCAAATGCGACAAATGGAAAGATTACGAGCAATCCAAATGTGAAGATTCCGAGAATTACACGTACATGGGCGAATACGCGAATTGCAGGTAAGCGTTTTGAACTTTTAAAGTGATGAAAACTATCCTATGTATTGTTTATATTTTATTACCCAATTGCCGAATCGCAGTTTTCTGCAAACGGCATTTTTTCCTGTCGATACCATTATTATTATTATTTTTATTTATTTTAACTATTATCTATTTATAACACATATTTTTTATATTTTTTTTCAGTCTTTCTGGTAATTATTATTTGTCGGTTGTGTGAGCTGCAGTGGCGCCGATCGTATCGTTATATTATACAAACATTGTTAAACATTTTTATTTAGCTTCATTTGTCTGTATATTAATAAGTATTTAGTATATTACTCATAATGACTGTAACAGCTTAACGGTTCAGCTCTAAAGTGTTTGTTTTACAAGCATATTGTTTACATTTAAATTAATATCTGTATTCTAATAGTTTTGATTTTGTATAATCATTTATCATTATATTATTGTTATTATTAAATTGCTTATGAAATTTATACGATTATAATATTATATATACAAATAAATAATAATATTTATATATTATATTTGTATACATTTCAAGGTGCGTTAACTCAACAAATTATCAATATATCTAAGGCTGGGAAAAATAAAAACTCAAAAAATCTCAAAAAATGCGAAAATGACTTAAAAGATGCTAGTTAGATTTAAATTCAAATCATTTGTGTGTAGAGTAGAAAAAAATGAATATAAATATAAACTCGTATTTAACAACATCGGATAATCGAATATAAGTAAAAATTATTAGGTATTAAGTTATGATTTTATGGTAACATTTTTATCGTGCAATATAAATATCGTACTACGTTATATGAGTTGTCGGTGATTGGCCGAAAATTTGTTGGCTGAAAATGTTAAAATGAAACGTTCAGGTTTCTTTACCTATAATTCAGGGTGGTCCAATCCGCGGCCCTCGAAGCCTTTTTTTTGCCTCCCACACTTATTCTTAACACCATTTAGGGTGTTCAATTGATATTGAAAAATTGCCTCTGAAAAACAATGCTTATCATCACATTAATTATCAATTAATTCTAAATATAAGTAACTTAGGTAATCTGTGATGTAATAATTTGTGCATTATATAAAATAAAATATAAATAGGTAATAATATAATTTTCTTTTTTTCTGGCGGTACCCGATGTTTTTATAAAAGTGTAAATTGGCCCGCCAACTACAAAAGGTTGGACCACCCTTAGTCCTATATAAACAAATTATGAAAAATGCTCTAAAAACTAAGAAAAGGCTGGAAAAACATGTAACAGGCTTTAAAAATGCTTGAAAAAATAAATTTGTTAAATACAAAAAAAAAAAAAGTTAAGGCTTTTGAAAGCGGGTCGTTTTTTCGTTGTTTCTTTGCGAATTTAGATAAATAAGCGAAAGAAATATTTACCCAGTAACAAAAGTCCGATTTTAATTTTGAAAACATATTTGAATTCCTTATTTTCTTTTCTAGGTTTAGTAAGAAATGGATTTTAATTTTTTTTTTTTTTTTTTTAATAACACTTAATTAAGGCAAATTTTATATACAAATATTATTCATTTGTTACTATAGTAATTAAACAATATAAAACATTGGAAATCCATTTCTCCTGCAAAACCTAGAAATGAGAATAAGGATTCAGATATGTTTTTAAAATTAAAATTGGACTTTTGGTACTGTGTGAATTTTTCTTTCGCTTTTCGGGATTTAAAAAAAAAACAATTTTATTGCAAAATTCAGTTAGGTTATATTAATATGACCCTTTAAAAATGGTTTGCTTTCAACAGCCTTAAATTAAAATTATTAGTTTCACCCAAAACATATTTTATACTTACATTTTAGAACATCAGAAAAAAAAAATGACATTGCATCAAAATCCCAGCTCTAATTATTACATTAAAGAAAATGCACACAAACACTTTTATGAATTTATGATGTATTATGGTATAGTATTTTATCCAATGAAGTCCATTATTTGTACCTTTCATTAAGTTTTTAAGTACCTAGATGATTTGCTTCAAATGTTCATATAGATGATTGGTTTCTGTTATAAATTGAGTTTCTTCTTTTTTGAGGGAGGAATAAAAATCAGAAAATGTTTAGTACTTTTTAATTTTTTCAACAATTGGAAAAAAAAACTAATAAAATATAGTTGGAAAATAGGGATATTTACGCAACACTTTTATTTTCGATTTGTAAACCTAAATTGATTTTGTTTCTTTGTTATAATTCTAAAAGGATTAATCGTAACAACTTGACATTTTTACAAAATATGGTGCAATATAAATAATATCGTATATTAAGTATATCCATTACAATAGCCTACTTGATTACGAAGTACACAAGTACACTCGAAACCTAATTTATAGTAAAGCGAGTTTTCCAGTTTTCATTACTATTTATTGAATAGTCAATATTTAAATATTTTTTTTTATATTTTGATTTGGTTACGTCATCGTTAATCTCACCGAAGTCATAGTATAAAATACTTCAGTTTGGTCAAAAATAATGGATTGGCCGATCGTTTACTCACGTTGTACCTATATTTATATTTTATTCGTAGAATAATCATTCAAATGGAAATTTATACATCAACTATTATAATATAATGACTTAGCTTAAAACATAGCTTAATAATTTAGATTTTCAAATTTTCCGTAATTACATAAAATTTGAAAATTAAATTTTGTATTTTAGTTACTACCTTAATTATAATACTTTTCCATTAATTTACTACCCGATACCTTTTTAAGGGGGGGGGGGGTTGATAAGGTGTGTTATATCGACAAAAATGAGTTCACGGGAATAATTTTCAGGCCTTGTGGAATTATTGGATTTTGATAACTATATTTTTATTTGAAAGAAGAAGACTTCCTACAGGCCTCATCGAGCTCCGATTTTTATTTTATTCAAAATAATAGTAAAATATGATTTATAGAAAATTGCTTAAAATTGTATTATTTTTGAAGACATATTATATAGTTTGAGATTAAAATATTGAAAAGCAGATAGATCGATGCGGCCAGAAGAATATTATTCTCTATTAGTTAAAAAAAATTATCAAATTTGGTTGATTGTACAGAACAGGATCCCTATTTCCGTAAAGCGTATTTTTGTGTACAAAATTGTATTGGCACCGGGCGCCTTAAGATATTTATATTATACTAAGTAGTTAGTAGGTAAAAGATATGAACAATTTTTTTCTTTAAAAATAATTGCATTTTATAATAAACCACCATCATAGTTAGTAAATCTGCCACAATGCACAATATGGCTAAAAAAATAAATTTTACACGTTACACCGTTCCAATGGATCATCATTATTATTAGTGATTTACCGAATAGACGAACAACTACATTAGCTTGCCTGCGGTCTTCCCGAGCAGCCAAGCAATATTGTCCACCTTATTTATTAAATTCTCATTTTTTTGCTATAGAAATTTAAATAAACATTATTAAAAATTTCTTAAAACATCATTTTCATCATTCAATTCTCATCAAGTCAATTTTAGAAAACAAACTTTTATGTGATATTATAGGTAGGTTGGCAATAAGTATAGTATACTACAAACAATTATTTTTGTGAATTATTCATTTATGAACATATTATTTATTAAACACTTTATGTATTTTATGCAAGTTTATAGTTAAAACCTAATTTAATTTTTCAAAAATATTTAAACTAGAAACTTTAAAAATAAACTATATTTTGCTAGCGGTGATAAAAAATATCTTACATCTACTAGTAAAAATTATCTTTTGTGTTATTGGTCTTTGACGCACGGACCATAAGTTATATATTATGAGTCATAACTCATTAAGTCATATTATCTATATATACAAATGTCCTGGTTTTCATTCAACAACTAAGTCTTGATTTGAGCCTAGTATATTTTCTTAAATGTTTTCAGCAAAATTAAATATGTATACTCGCATCATTATGGTAAGAAAAATTGTGAATTCGGTTCAAAACTCTTGATTTTTAACGAATTTATGCATGGAATAGATTTTTATCATTTAGAAAATTATTTTATATTTGATTTTTATCTAAAAAAAAAAAAAAATTATAAATAATCTGTATTTATCTAACACAATAAGTGAACAAGATAATATTATAATAATACAATAAACACATGAAAAAAGGGATATCATCCAGTGATGAAAGATGAAACCTTCCAGAACAATCGGTTCATTTGTTAACTAATTTTAGTCTCGACACCAGCGTGTTTTGAAGCGGAATGAATGGTTGCCAGGAAAAGCGAGTGGTGATAGGTGAGAGACCAAAGGATTAGGATGGCGATGAAGTTTTAAGTGAAATATTTGGTCATGGATTTTGGTTAAGTGAACAACAGTTTTCATTTTCAAGTCTTTATGTAAAGATTCATTTGTTCGTACCAGAGGATGGAGGGTATTAGGCGACGAGAAGTGATAAGACTAAAATGTGTGTTTGGGAAGGTCTTGGTGCATAATATCTATACTTGAATACCATAAGCCCAAATAAATAATATGCGTTTGTATGTATTATGCATATTATAATATCTTCATAGCAATTCTTTAAAAAAAAGTAAATAGGTACTCGTTTTCCCGAAAAGTATTAAAGTTTTTGAAAATATTTTTTACATACTTAAGTCGTATTTTTTATTAAATAGCTATAGCTATATTCATACACAATTCTTATCTTAAAATATACTTAATAATTAAATATGCGTATGAAGAAAATAATTTTAAATTAATTATTTCCTACATTGTGTATGTATTAGTAATTACTAATTTGAGTAATTACTATTTACAACTATTATATTATATGCAATTATAATTATGAATTTACTTGTTTGATCAAATAATGTTATCTAAATATTATCTATTGTGTAAGAATTTAATACAATTATATATACAGGGTGATTCTTTTATTAAATAACACTCAGTATTTAAAAAAGTATTGATTTTTTTTTTCAAATTTGTAGATTTATGCTGTTCTAGAATTATATAATTTTTTAATATTTTTCACCCTTATATTTATTAGGCGACAACTAGCAACTTTTGATTTTCAAACGGTAACCTATACTTAAAATTTAATAAATGAATAAAGCTATTTTTTTTTTTAATTATCGCGTTCAAATTTTCATTTTTCGTTAATCCGTTGATGATATATCGCTCCTCAAAGTTGGGTGGTTTTGGGAGGTGGTTAATGTGTGTCAGTAGATACCGCCGATTTTAGGATTTTTATGTCCCAGGACAAAAAACATTACACTTTTCAAATCAATTCAAGTAGTACAGACGTACAGTCAGCTTAAGTTGTGCTCCTAAATGTATAATACCCATTTGACTGGGTGTCATGTAATTAGCCCCACTGAAGGTGATCACTGCACTGGTCAATGGTCATAATAATATTTATCAAATACATATAAAGACCAGAAGTTAAAAGTATTAATTCGATATCACCCAAGATATAATAGTGATAATCATTGTAGTATTGTACCTACTCGCTACTGGGATATAAAAATCCTGATAGCTGCGGTATATACAACTGACGAGGTATAACAGTAGCACAACCTAAACAGTAACCTAACACATTTACACATAATAACCACCTACCAAAACCACCCAACTTTGAGGAGCAATATCTCATCAACAGATTAACGAAAAATGGAAAATTGAACGCGGTAATTAAAAAAAAAAAAATAGCTTTATTCATTTATTAAATTTTAAGTATAGGTTACCATTTGAAAATCAAAAGTTGCTATAGTTGTTTGCCAAATAAATATAAGGGTGAAAAATATTTAAAAATTATACAGTTCTAGAACAGCGTAAATCTATAAATTTGAAAAAAAAAATAAATTTAAAAAATGAGTGTTGTTTGATAAAATAATCACCCTGTATATATATATATATTTATAAGTATTTTACATAAATTTATATTATTGACATAAAGACAAGTGCGTATTTAAAAGACCGTTCGATTGAAATCGGTGTTTTTTATTTAGTCGTATTTATGAGAGTTGTAGGTATTTGATTACCATTTATCATCGACTACAATTTAATATTTAGACACCACGAAAATCACTTTGTCGAAATGTCGGCAATCTTAAATTATCCAATTAAAATAACAATTTTGTTTTGCATGTTAATCATTTTTGTTTTTACCCTCGAAATTTCATTGGAAAGCGGTAAGTTGTTTTATTATGTCTACATTTTTACGGTAAAATTGTGTACTATTCTTTCAATACTAAGTATTTAATGTATGTTATGTTAAAGAATATACTTACTTTATAATAAGTTTAAGAATTATAAGAGCAATAGAATTAAACTTAATAATACAATCCTATTTGTACCGAATAAAATTAGCATACTGTTTGAATTGGATAATTTAAGTTTTTGCTTTAGATTTAAGATTTTGAGCGTAGAGATGAATGTATTGATTTTATAATAATATGTATTTTTTTCGTGTCATCGCCTTTTGAAGCAGTAAAAATATTTTGATTTTAAACTTTAGTAGTAGTTTTTAGTATTACATATCTAATTTATTAGTTGATATTTTGGAGAGCCTAAAGTAAAAAAAATTATTAGTATTTTTTTTAATACTAAAATCTTTAAAACAAACTTAATTTTATTTAATATTGACTTTTCTTACTTTTAGTGAAGCAAAGCTCTGTGTAAGTTCATCTATCTCCTTCAATTTTTTTTTTTATTTTGTGCACCCAATAAACGTTGCCTATTGTTCCCTTGTCCAGACATTTTCAAACTTTAGATTCTAAATAAAATAGAGTAGTACCTAGTAAATTTGACATTTTGTTGAGTTTTTTCTATGTTTTCTTTTTATTGATAAACATTTAAATATGTAACATCGCAATATCGCATAGGTATAATATAATATAATATAATTTATTAAAACATTTGGCAGTTATAGTTTTTTATTTAATGTTAAAAATATTATAAGTAACCCAAATGTATTTATAAAACATATATTACAGTATTACAGTACCTATTACACATTAGTACATTTCGTTTAGTTTTTGACTGTTACTTTACTAAAATACTAAAATTGTACTTACAACATCTATTTAAATTAAAAAATTGATTTAAATAATGAAAAAAATTAAAAATTATGAACATCAGGATATATCTAGTTAAATCACTTTAATTTATTAATATTACTTGGTAATGGGAATTATATTTTCTAAAAATAAATAAGTTAAGTAAGTTTAAAATATACGTTTATACATGTAGGTATAAGAAATTAAAATATAATACAAGTTTTATCTATAGACATACGTTTTAATGTTTGGTTATTAGATCATTATTTGGACATAAGTTTTATAAATATGTACGATGTTCAGTCGTTCAGATTGTATTTTATTTCCTTAAGAAATCATCTGAATTTCAATTTTCGACGAACGTTAGCCGACAAGAATCGATCACGAGTCACGAAGAAATAAAAGATAGATACAAATTATACGAAAATACGATATACAAAATGCCGCCGATGTGATTAAAATATAAAACAAAACGGTTTTGTTTTTTTATCGCATCAGCCTTAGGCCGATCGAGCACCAAAAGACCAAAATTGTGTTAGTCATTTTTATTTTAGTCAACTAAAAACAATTTGTTTTATACTTGCGCACATAAATAAATGTATTATCATGTATTTACAATTACCTATTATTTAATTATAATTATTAAATTTTTTAGGTATTTTATTGTATAATTGTATAGGCAAGTTGGTTTTCACGAATGAATGTTTTAAAATATTTTCTTTGTATAAACATATAACACACTACTTAATAGAAATAAAAAAAATGTATGAGTCAGTTTTGAAAATTCCGCCCCTGCTAAAGTGCCGCTCTAGGCAGGTGCCTAGCTCACCTATACCTTGAGCCGGCCTATTTTTAATAATAAATGTAATATTTTAGGCAAAAATTAAATAAAGCTAAATTATAATTATATAAATTATAATACTAATAGGTAGTAAAATAAATTAATTTATGGCAATATTAAAATATATTAAGAAATATAATTAGTGATATAGGCTGAAATGTCGTCTTTATTTAGAATTGTTTTTCATATACACTAATATACTGATATATTGAATTCAAATTTTATAAAAATATTTAATACTTAACATATTTGACACACTCGATACCTAATGTACATCAGAGCAGTACTCATTTGCTCGTATTTTTAACGCTGCATCCACTTACAGTCTTAAAATAACTAGAGCAAGTATTTTATCGATGTATGAAGTATAACAATCATTAAAACAAATGAAATATGTAAATACTAAATACTTTACGTGGAAGAAATATTTTTTTAAAATTATTATAAGTTTATTAGTTATGTTTTTGAGAATGAAAAGATAAAATCAAAAATGGGTTTGATTTGACACTTTAATTAAATTCAAGTGAGTTTCACGCACTTCAATAATAATATAATTTATTAAGTAGTAAAATATTATATAATATTAAATATATTTTTAGACTAAATATTAATTTTTACATTTTTAACTAAATTCAGCCTATGAATCTAATGAACTTGATGATGGTCAAGAAAATGATTACGATAATGACTTTCACCATGTCGATGGAACGTACCAAACATGGAAACATGTATTTTACTGGCTTTTTACGAGGTTGAATTCTTAAATATTATAAAAAATATAATATAATAATTAACTGCGAAATGTGGTTAATAAGAAAAATTGATTGAAAGGTTTTTCTTTAAATTTTAGAGATGACACTTCTGGTCAACTTTTAAACAGAAGTGAGCCACACATGATCGAGTCGACGACGTACAACGAAGATAATCCAATTAAAGTTATAATTCACGGTTGGCTTGGCACTACACAAGAAAAAGATGGCGTTTGTTCGTACAACGTAAAATGTAAGTTTTAATTTTTTTTTTTACATTGATTGGTATACCAATATAATTTTTAACTTTTACTCCTAATGCTTATTAATGAATAGCTTACACCTAATACACCTATTGTTATTAGGTTTAGAATTTTATAGGATTTGGAATTTTTTGTTAAAGTTGTAATAATGTATTTTTCTAATAATAAAACTTGATTTTGAGATTGAAAAATTCAAAATTTTTTTTTATTTTATATATTTATGCTTTTTTTAGTTTTTTTTATTTATTTCGATGATTGATTTTTATTTTTGTTTTATGTGGATTCTATATATTTTTAGATTATTATCTATAGATCAGAGGTTCCTAACCTGGGGTATTACTGGGGTAATTTTATTTAGGTTTACTTAATAATTGAAAAAAAAAAGTTTTTTGTATGTCCTATAAAATGTTTAATACAATTAACTAATCTGGTTGCTACATTCAACCCTTAAATTTTGAATATGATAGTATAAAATTATATGATATGGAATAAACACATAATATAATTATGTTTATAATATTATAGTGTATGAATACAATATACCTATAAGGCGTATAAATGTAATAAAATAAAATTGCATGAATAGGTAATTTTCAGCCATTTTAACAAACGAATAATTTGTTTTTTTTTTTATTATAGCTGTATAATTATAAGATGTAAACTAAATTATTGGCTATTACTATTATAAAGTATTTTTCAGCGTATTTTAAAATGGGCGATTACAATGTGATCTGCGTGGATTGGAAACAATATTCCACTGATATATCATACGCGGTCGCTAAGGCAAGGGCCAAACACATAGCCAAAGATATTGCCAAAGTGTTAACGAGGATTACATACAACCTGACGATAAACTTCTATAGTTTACACGTAATAGGACACAGTATGGGAGCACACATTGCCGGATTCGTTGGACAAAATTTACCCGACGTTCCTCGGATCACAGGTAATTAAATGACGCATGCTAAAATATTAAATACTTTTAAATAATGAATATCGATTCAATTGATCTATGCATATCACACGCATTTTTCTCTTCACAAAAAAAAAAAAAAAAAAATAATAATAATAATAATAAATACGGTAACACGAGGTTCTCTTCACAGTCTGCAGGGTGAAAATGGCGGTGTCATCGATTTAGTGTAACCGTTGATTCATTTGATTCAAATCAGTTCAACAACGTTTTTTAAAATTTAACAAAATACCAAAAACCATATTATATTATAATGGTTATAATTTAAAATTCACTGTTAGCCGAGTTCTCATTGAACACGAACAACTAAGAATTGTTTGGAAGGATAGTGTCCAATTGTATACCTACTCGTATACCTAATACATTTTCACAAATACAGCAACTTTTAAATTAATCATTCATTAATTAATTAGATAAATTAGTTGTATTTTTATTTGTTATAATAACCAATTATTACTAGAAAATCTTTCAAAAATTGTTATTAATTATTAATGTTTTTATTAATTAATGTATTGCAGGACTAGATCCTGCAAAACCGATGTACGACAAATGTGGTCCAGAAGATAGACTAGATGAGACTGATGCGTTATTTGTTGATACAATACATACTAACGCTGGTCAAAACGGGTTAAACAAATCTATTGGTCACATTGATTTCTATCCAAACGGAGGAAAAAAGCAACCAAACTGTGAAAAAGGGGATAAAAAATGTGATTACTTAACATATTACTCGATAGCTAAAAGAAAAAAGTACCTACCTATCATAATTGAATATGAATCTGTTAACGAAAACCGTTTTGGTGTATTTATTCTGAAACGTTCTTCGATTTTTTAGTTAGGGTAACTAGAAATAGAAAAATATTAATACTTCTGATTGATTAGCAAATTTTGAGTATCAAACTAGCTTTATTTTATAATGGGACTCAAAAGTTTTCACTTATTATCAGATTTAAAATAAATGTTTTTAAAACTTGTGTCCATATAACGCTCAAAGTTTCAAACAGTAATTGGTTCACGGTCAAAATCATTGACTCATATTTATGGATTAACACATAGAGTTCTACTATCATTATAATAGTTTCTTGTGATTTTTACTTTTCACAAAAAGTCCACCTCTAAGAATGCGTATAATAAGTTGCCTATTTAATATTCCTAGAGATCGCAAGGCGTGAATAATTTATTTGATATATCTTTATTGCAATATTACTATACATTTACTCTTGATACACTAATAAGTTATTTTTAGTTCAGTATTTAAATATGTTTAACATATTTATTTTTTATAAATTTGTATTAAACTGGTCTGGATGAAACTCTTTTAAATCGGGTATCTTTCAACTGACGGGACGTTTTTTTTTTTTTTTTAATAATGTTCGGTTTTAGGCAATTTATAAATTTTGTCATCGCCGCTCGTCATCTTGATGTTTCTGTTAGACATGAATGATTATTAGTGTGAATATGGCTAGGCAGTAAGCACACTCGAAAATATTTATAACATGATGTAACAATTGATAATTCCATTTAACTGGCAAAACATAAATATACTTTTAATAATGCAATTTAAATGTTGATAAATGAATTGAATCCGTTTACTCTTTTTAAAATTTTTTTGGAGTTAAATTTTCAATATTTTGGATAGTTTTTGTTCTAAGGTTTCAAATAAATATAAAGGGGCTGATAAGACAAAAAAAAAATATATCAAAAAGTAATATAAAAGAAGGCTAATGGATTCAAATTTAAGATTGGACTATTAGCAAGTATGATTATTTCTTACTAGGTTGTTGGTACGCATGAAAAATGAAATTAGAACCCCCTTAAGAGTTTTAGAGCTGACGCGTTTATAGAGTAAAAATTTGGCTCACAAGAAATACTTCATGATACCGTCAAATTTCATTAATTTTATAATACATATTTATAATAATTAATTCAAAAACTTAAGTCCTCTAATGTAACATAAATAAAGTTTTACTCTTACATAAAACAAAAATTCTGATAATTCTACGGTGCTTAATTGCTTTTTCTAGAAACTCATTTTTGATCGCTAAAATAGTAAAGTTTTATTTTATTTTTCTGTATGGTCTATTACAGTATGGCTACGTAACTTTTCACGTAGCTAAAAATTGCCTGGAAACTTTTTCCACTTAATAAATAGTAGTCTTTAACTCTTTTAGCTTACACACATAACACTGTAGTATTGGTAGTGACTTTTCGCGCATATTATTATATTTAAGTGATATTGTGTGTTTGTAGCTGGTTCATGCAGTCACGTTTCGTCCTATCATTACTACGCACACTCCATATGGGCCAAAGACGATTATATCGCATATAGGTGTTCCAGTTGGGTGGACTATGAAGCAGGCATGTGTGTCAAAGCTAACATAACTTACATGGGCGAATGGGTAGACATGAAAGGGTTCGTGGTCTATTTGTACACATTTTCCATACCGTTGTTTAAATAGTTGTAAGTAAAAATATAATAATTTCATTTTGTTTCAGGGAATACGGCGATTACTTTTTAGAAACGGAAATTCGAGATTAGTAGATGACATGGCGATGAATAAATCCATCATTTCTGAAAATCTTTAATATTATAAAAATAAGTGTTAAGTGTTAAGTGTTAATTTCTTATACATTTGAATTGTATATTAATGATCAGTAGGACTGTGTAATACTTTTCATATCGATACATTTTATAACATGCGTAAATACGTTTTAATCGACTTGCTGTGGTTGAATAAAATTATTTTCATACTACACTTATATCGAATTAAATTAAATAATATATGAACATAATATAGTAGAACCTCGATTATCCAAACTAATTGGGACCACACCGAGTTCGGATACTAAAAAAATAAAAATAAAATATTATTTGTACAATGAATATAGAATTATTATTACACATTACATATTATATTATAACTTATTAGAAATATAAGAATATTATTAAATATTACAGACTTATCATATTGTATGTATTACTATTTGTTTTTGAAAAACTGATTAATTTTTACGCATCATTGACATCCGGATAAAGAACGTAGTTAGGATACATGAATTGAAACTAAAATAATGTTCGGATAATCGATGTTTTACTGTTTATTGCTTTAAAAAGTTTAAACTATTAATAAAACATTTGAAATTGATCATCGAGGCAATAATAAATGTACCATTGATAATGATGTGTACTTATACGAGCTTATGGACTCAATTTTATGATTCTACGATATTATGATAAATAGATTTAAATTATTATTACTCTTTTGCATTTTTGATATTGTTTTCATATAATACTTGCAGTAATGCGAAAAACTTATTTTGTTTATTTTTATCCTTTTATAGTTATTAGTATTATTTATATAAATAATATTCTTATACATACAAGAAATGTAAAAAATTATAAGACATTCTCGTAATTTGGAAACATATTTTCTCATCTATTGTTCGGTATTTATAATAAGTCAATTGCGGTGTGCAGCAGAAAATCACATGAGATAAGACAACCGGTTTTTTATACATCTGTAGTACAATTTTTTAAGTTTATTTTTCTATAGCAGTACTTCTCAACCTTTTTTGATTCATGTCACCTTTAACCATTAGAATCAAAACACTGTGTCACCCTGACATCAAAATAATAAACAATCTTAGTTTACATTTTATATTTTATATTTAATTATATTTTTACTATTATTAAAAAAAATAATTATTTTTTATTTTTTTATCATTAAAAGATCCATAGATTCATAGATATTCTAGTCCATAGAAAAAAAAATTCAAAAAAACGTTGATATAAATATAAATATAATAATATGATTCTTTTCATAAAAATGTATTTATTTTTAAATTTGTTTTTCTTTTCTCGTTGATTTTATGTGTCACACCGGTTGAGAACTACTGTTCTATATAATATAATATTATAATCATTCTTAAACCTTTAATTGTTTTTTTGGTTGTGTTATAATTGATTGGTGGAAACATTACACAAACATAAAAAATACTTCTAATTAATAATAAATCGTTTAGAGTGGCCGTGAATCGTGATGATCAGCGAGACGAGTGACTAAATCTCGAGTCCATATTATTATATTTCTGATGATAAGTTGAGCACATGGCGTATTTTGTGTGGATTTTGAAGTAGGTTATTTACGTTAATAATTATAATGATAAATGACGGTATAGACTATAAATACTGTGCTTATAGAGCGTTCAGAAATTTATTTTTGATAAAACGGTGGCGATTTCACACAATTTGTAACACGAACTTCTGTTAATTACAAATAAATATTTTTCAAGTTTAGTTTTATTGCATGTACTGATACGAAACACGGCATTTTTAGATTATTCAAATAATATTCATTTTTCGTCTATATCATCATTGTTTTGTAACAAGCTTGCGCCCATAGATTTTAAACATAAGGCTGTTGAAAGCGAACCATTTTTAAGGGGTCATATTTAGGCAATATTCGATATTTTTCGTGAGTTAAGTAGTGTAACTGTGTGTGTTGTGACTGATCATTAGTGTGCGTGAGTTCCCCCAACGCTATAGGTCAGCGTTTCTTAAACTTTTTTGTCCGTGGAACCCTTTTTTTATGTTAACTAATCTTGGAACCCCTACGTTTTTTTTAGATTTTTAGCTACTTATATTAAGCTTTTAACAATAAGTTATTACATCTCGATAATAAGACTCTGTACTTTGCTTCAATAGTTTAAAACGTAAAACATTTTTTCCAGTTAGTGGCTTTTAATCTTAAGTCAGATTTTTTAAAGTAATTTTCTTAAACATTTTGAAAATAAGCACTTTAGTTTTGTGGAACCCTGAAGTGATCTTCGCGGAACCCTAGGGTTCCGCCTAACATAGTTTAGGAAACGCTGCTATAGGTAATTAAGGATAGACTGTGGGCTAAGATTCTTGGAAATCAGAAACGTACATACGCGCAGTCACATGTCACATAATTTTGCGATAGAAAAAATGTTTACATGAAAATCCCAAAAAGCGAAAGAAAAATTCACCCAGTACCAAAAGTCCGATTTTAATTTTAAAACATATTTAAATTCCTAATTCTCTTTTCTGGGTTTTGTAGGAAATGGATTTTTGATTTTTTGTATTGTTAAATTACTATAGTAACAAATGAATTATATTTGTATATAATTTTTTTTTTCAAAATTCACCTTAATTTAGTGTCACTAAAAAAAAAAAAAAATCGAAATCCATTTCCTACAAAACCTAGAAAAGAGAATAAGGAGCTCAAATATGTTTTTAAAAATAAAATCAGACTTTTGTTACTGGGTTAATTTCTCTCGCTTATTGGTCTAAATCATGGCTATAGATACTATGGTTGCCCATCGAAGATTTAAGAGTGAAACTAAAAGTTCTCATATCATCCGAATGACACACCACGCTATCTAGTAGTAATTTTTAGTAACTACTAACTATTAAATTGTATTAAATTAGTAAAATATATTAAAATTATTTATATAAATATATATTAAATCAAATTCAATAAATAAATTATAATAATATAATTGTTATGCATGTTATTAATAAAGATATAAAGCTCGCTAAAATATAAATCATATTCTTTCTATAGTAATTCACTAGGTAGCGCTAGGTAGTATTATGATTTACCGATTTCAGCGAGAAACTTGTACGCCGCCTGTGAGTGTAATTTAACATAGACCGATGGGCAACCATAGTATCTATAGCCGTGGTCTAAATTCACGAAAAAATGACCAAAAATCGACCCGTTTTCAACAGCCATAAAAAATAATTGTTTATTATAATTAAATACATTAATTAGTAATATATAATATTAGTTACAATTATTTAAAGTAATTTGACTAATTTGAGTAATTATAAATTTGATTAAACAGTGTTATCTATATTTTATTATTTATTAGAATAAATTCCATAAAATAGCTTTTATAAGTGCTATTAATTAACATGGTCATACTTTATAAGTACGTAGGCATTAGTTAAAGTATAAAATCATAATCATTTGATATAAATAAGTGTTCTTTCTGTTAGTGTTTTCTCGACAGTTACAATAATAAGTCGTTGACTATAGTATCTTTAATTTATATATTATTTTATTTCGAAAAAGAATTTGTCAAAAATGTTTATTTTGAATTTTATGTTTTTCAACATTTTGTTGACTGTTTTTGTTTATGCAAACGATATTTCATTGCAAAGCGGTAAGTTCTACGCAATGGACATTTTTCAAGTATAAATTAGAATAAGTATTAATTTAATCTGTATCGATTATATCTTAAAACTTTTGATATTCTATTCCATAATATTGTAGCTTGTTATATGATGACGTTATAATAATTTTTTATGATAGGTGATATGTATGTAATAAGTACTTATAATAAAATCGTGAATCATCTAGTGTCTCGGTGAACAAAATAATTTACAGGGACAATCGTTTTTATCCAACATCCAATTTAACAATAAAAATAATAACCTTGGATGTTTGCTTAAAAAACAAAACAATGAACATAATATGATTTCGTTTAGGTACATACAACAGGTACGAGTACAGTAAACCACATTATTAAGTACAAACGCCCGCACTGAATATAAACATAATGCAATACTTAACATCCTGTTTGTATGATATACCTATATTTGTATATTTGCACTTGAGTGATAATCGAAATTTCACCTCTATTATTACTATTGTCTATTTCAACCAAACCTTCGAGAGAAAAATGATAAAACTAGAAGGGATTTTAGTTTTGACCTAAATTTTTATAAACTGTTGATTATTCAGTTCAAAATAAGGTACTGGGTATACATTTTCAATGGTGCGATACGTTTTCAATACAATCACACATTTTTTAGTTGATCAAATATTGAAATGTTTAAAAACATTGCCATTGAATAAATATTAATCTTGAATTTTTTTTCAGACTCAGTTGTATATAAATACGCAATTGATGATAGATATATTAACGATATCGACTTTAATGATGAAAATAGCGGATTGTACCATACATCGAAACATGTGTTTTACTGGTTATATACGAGGTTGAATCATTAAAAAATCTAATAATTAACGACTAATTTTTAATTAGCATTTACTATGATTTTTTTTTGCTTTACATTTTAGAGATAATCCCGACGGTCAACTTTTAAACAGAAATGAACCACACTTGATCGAGTCTACAACGTTCAATGAAACAAATCCAATTAAAGTAATAGTGCACGGTTGGCTTGGGGATACTAAAGAAAAAGAAAGTCTTTGTATGTACAATGTCAATTGTAAGTTGGTGATTTTTCTTAATTATTGTCTATTGCTAGTAAGAAGCGTATAATTTCTGATTATTTGAAATGTATAGGTTATAAATAAAATCGATACTGACGATACCAACATCGATGGTTATAGAGAAAACAATAGATCAAATGTCATTATAATTAATATAATTGAATATTAAATTTTTGATATTTAATTAATAATAGATTGATTGAATTATAAATCTTTATAGTCAAATAATTATTACAAATTGGTAAAAAAATTTTAGATTAATAGTTTTATATTATAAATCAATGGGTGATACACACCAATTAAAAAATTATTTTTTGTTTAGAAGATTTTAATATTTAATTATGTTTTTTTTAGTATCCACTCTACTGTTTTGCTTTTATATATCCACAGAATCGTCAATATATGGTCACAGCTAATAATTATTGATTTCGTATTATAAGGCTGTTGAAAGCGGGTCGTTTTTCGTAGTTTTTTCGTGAATTAAGATTTTAGACCAATAAGCGAGAGAAATTAACCCAGTAACAAAAGTCTGATTTTATTTTTAAAACATATTTGAGCTCCTTATTCTCTTTTATAGGTTTAGTAGGAAATGGTTTTTAATTTTTTTTTTTTTTAGTAACACTAAATTAAGGGGAATTTTGAAAAAAAAATTATATACAAATATAATTCATTTGTTACGACTATAGTAATTTATTAAAAAATACAAAAAAACAAAATCCTTTTCTTACTAAACTTAGAAAAGTGAATAAGGAATTGAAATATGTTTTCAAAATTAAATTAAAAAATTTTTTTTATCAAAAATTGAGTGACACGTGACTGCGCGTAAGTAAGTTACTGATTTCCAAGAACCTTAGCCCGTAGTCTATCTTTAATTACATGAAGCGTTCGGATAACTCATGCACACTAATGATCAGTTACAACACACACAGTTACACTTCTCACGAAGCATATCGAATATTGCCTAAATATGACCCCTTAAAAATGGTTCGCTTTCAACAGCCTTAAAAGATATCTTCGGTACAGTACTCGATATTTTCATTTCAAGGAAAAGGTATGAATCATAATATAGGTATATGTTTTTATATATTTTTTTTTGTTGGGTTTTTCTCGTCATTTGATAAATATTGAGTACCTATTAGCGTGCTACGTTATGAGTTTATGATGCGGAAGTGTAATTTATGTTCGACATTAACCGCAATAATAATATTATTAACTAGTATCTCTACAGACTACAATTGTTGTTTTGTAATTAATATATTAAGTGCGTAGGCTCTCGTCAAAAAAGGTCTAACAAACAGGTAAATACCTAAACGGCTCTCGCAGAAAAAAAAATTAAATTAAAGCTCAGCCATGTCAGTAAATTTATATTTTTAAAAGAACTAGTGTTCATTAGGAGACATATTTCAACTAGTGAAATAACATGTATGGATTATATAAAAAAAATTATGCCTTATGTATGATTTTTTTTATATTTTTACTTATACATGCATTTATTTTTATTTTTTAACATTAAAATGTAATATTATTTTAACAAAAAATTCACAATATCAAAAAGTTTTATAATTTACTTAGTTTACACCAACAAAAGTTTGACCATACCTCTTTTGAGACAATTTTAAGTCTGTATAAAATGAAAATGAATTTGTGATGTAAAAAACCGGAACCGTTTGGAAATTTACCTGTTCGTAAAACCTTTTTGACAGGAGCCGTTTGGAAATTAATCTTTTTGTAAAACCGGAGCTGTTTAGGAAAATGGGAGCCGAATGGGCTACGACCATTAAGTGTTATCCAAAATAGCCTAGTCAAAACAAAAATAAAATATCTGTATCCAGTCTGAAAATGACAAAAATATATAATGTTAAAAATATTTCACAGCGTATTTAAAGGTGGGTGAATATAATGTGATTTGTGTGGATTGGAAACGGTATTCGACTGATATATCATACGCAGTCGCAAGAGCACGAGCTAAACACATTGCTCACGATATAGCTAAAGTTCTGACCAGGATAACGTATAACTTGACGATAGGAGTTGAGACTATGCATTTGATCGGGCACAGTATGGGAGCCCACATTGTCGGATTTGTAGGGAAAAATTTGGTCGATAGGATTCCCAGAATTACAGGTATATACCATAAACGTTTCTACCAATATTTTTTTTAAAGAATCATTTTTTTAAATAACCACAATATATACTGAGTTAATATATAAACGTTTGTTATTTGTGTATTTCAGGATTAGATCCTGCAAGACCAAATTATGAAAACAATGCCCCAGAAGACAGACTTTATATTACTGATGCCCATTTTGTAGATGTCATGCACACTAATACTGACAAAAATGGGTTTAGAAAACCAATCGGTCATATCGATTTCTTCCCAAACGGAGGAAAGTCGCAACCCAACTGCGGTTTTGCAGATAAAGGTAATGTATTCAAAATAAGTTCATAACTCAAAAATATTTGTTCTAATGTATTTATGATATAGGTATTAGATATAAACAATATAGTATATTTATTACTAGCTGTTATTATAATTTATAACTCAGTACTGATGTAGAATCGTAAATTGTGGTTTATAGATTCACGGTATAAATAACTTAAAATTAATCAATATACATCGAAAATTCAATTGTGTATAGTAAATAACAATAAAAATATACTTAATTTAGTCGATGTCTGAACTTCAAATGGTTATAAAAAAAAATAAATGTGCAAATTGAATTACGAGTATTTTTAATTTCTGTAAATAATTACACATGTACCTTATACATATTAATGATAAACCTTTTATTTAATTACAAGCCTTTTTACTCAATTGCAAATTTAAAATGATAATAAATAACACTAAAAAAGCCAAAACATTTGATATTTAGTCTAGAAAAAGCTAATAAAAATACTTACCTATGTAAACATGTTTTGGTGAAAAATTCAAATCTTTACTGTTGTAGAATAACAATTCACGTATGAATTACAAAAAAAAAAAAAAACAGATTTTATTGAAAACTTTAATCGTATTTTTTTTGATTATTTTAAAAGTACTAAGAAATTTTTTCAATAGCATCAACTAGGTTCAATTTTTATACCCCAAGACCCAAATCATCCTAAAAATTGAATGTTGGGTCATTTTTATTGCTCCAATAGATAATGACAGACAAAAAAAAAAAAAAACATATTGTCACTATATACACCCTTTACGTTCTTCTTCATTAGCTAAGGCCTAAGATCTTAAATATATTCGAAAAGACTAAAATTAAAAAATTAAAGTAATGTTTAGACTGCTTAGGAAAATACACATTGATATTAATTAAAAATAAACCAAATATAACATCGAATAATAATTTTGGCAATTACCCACGTCTGTTATTTAATACTGTAAAGCAATTCTTATAAATTAATTTAGGTAGTGATTTAAAATTTTCAACCATTCAAGAATAACAATAATATAATATAATGTATAATTTTGTCATTTTTATTAACTTTTATAGCTACGGGTTCGTGCAGTCATCTCAAAGCTTATCATTACTTCTCACATTCCATAAAGGCCAAAGAAGATTATGTAGCGCTTAAATGCTCCAGTTGGAATGACTTTAAAGCGCACAAGTGTGATGACAACGAGAGTACTTTCATGGGCGAATATGTAAACCTTAAGTTCGTATACTTTGTTTTGGCGTTTTTATCTTGTTTGCATAGTGAAATTAATTTTTTTTTTTTATTTTTTTTAGCCAAACCGAAAATTATTATTTGGAAACGTTCGTAGACGATCCATAGATCAATTCTTGTCTACGAAATAAGTGAAGAATAAATTGAGATAATATGTTTGATTTATTGAAAATTACAAATAACGTTATATAATGATACATTATAGTTATCTGTGTACTTCATTTTTAAATACAGTTCATTTGTATTATTATTTTTTAAGTCTATAAAGGTTAATATATAATATATATATATATATATATGTTATTACGTGAATTATTATATTTTGTATTAAAAACTTAGGTAAATTATTATTGCATATTTGCATGTTCAAGTGTGGTTTGGAGAACAATTTTGTTGTGAGAAAAATGTAAATAGATCGGAATAATATGGTTGTTTATTAGCCATTTATACAAACAAATATGTGTATTACCCAATTCATCAGCTCCGTTATGCCAGCCCTGCCACTCTAGAATTTTAATATCAAACCTTGACAGTATTATGTACCTTTTTTTGTACAATTTTGTACAAGTCAAACAAATTTTTGTACAACCCCCCCTCTAAAAAAAAGCCCCAACCATAACCGTGCTGGAATAATGTAAATAGGTACCTACGATACGTAGCGCAATTGTAAAACGTCCATCATGTCAATTACCAATATACGTTGGCATCCGCAAGTTTGAAATTCAACTCAAAAACCACATCAGAAAATGTTATACAATTTGTACGAATTTGTAATCACAAATCCAAAATTATATTATCAAATTTAAAAGATGATGAATTTGTTGTTATTTTGTACCATTTGAATAATAAAAAAAAACAAATAAATGCTAAAACGGCAAGGCGTTATATTGGGTGCATCTTTTAAATATGAAGAGATCAAAATGAGGATAATTTCATGTTTATTTTTTAATAAATAATTTTGAGGTTGTACAAAATTTTGTTTTACTTGTAAAAAATAGTACAAAAGAGTACATAATACTGTCAAGATTTGAAAGAGACAGTGCTAGCGTAACGGACGAAATTATTAAAGTTTTATTTAAAACATTATTTTCTAAAATCGTTAGTTGCCAATTGATAATCTGCGTTCAAGATTTTAATTTAAAATAAATTATTTAGTGGTTAATAAAATATGTTCACATAATTATATGTATACTGGCTAACTGGCTTACTAAAATTTTGATTATGAAAGAAGTTAAAAGTATCAGTTGCTGACTAACCTTCTAAACTATAGGTATATTTATGTTATGTTTAAAGACTAACATATTTTTTATTTGAGTATCTATGCAAATTATATGGTTAATGATTATCCATAGACGGCAATAAATTTCTACTTACACAAATCGCAGGTTTTGTTTGAATTTCCTCAACAAGCAGTAGAATATTTTATAAAAATATCAAAAAAAAAAAACGTAATTTGAAATTTGTGTTATTAGTATAATACGTACTTATACTATAAAATCATAAGACCTCAGTTTATAGAGTACACCACGAACTACGAAGGCACGAAACTATATAATATATTATATAATAGGTACATTATTAAACCAGAAAATGATATAATTTATTACTGCAGATCACACTACAAGATTCCATACGATAAATAAATATATTTTTTTATCACTCGCAAAGTCGCAAAACTATGATTTACTATAGACTTAAAAATGTTTATTTTTTATCAGTAATTTTTTTTTTATTAAATTATAATACAGTTATTTTTTCATAGTGTACCATAATACAATAATGTGTCATCATGAAAAAGTATATATAATATAATATTTAGTGCATTAATTATATGCGTATGCCGTATATATATATAATCAATGGTTGGTGATATCATCGTATTTATATAATTTATTATTAACCAATAATGATGTACCGATAATATGTTAATATATGTTATAATTTATCAATGGTGTAATTAAGAAGGGTCAGAGGGTACAAGTGCACTCGAGCCAGTTCGCTTAGGGGGCCCGAAGTAATACATTGTTTTTATTTTAATAATTTATAATAACCTTTTAAACCATTAGTTTTTTTTTTGAATATTTCAAATTTAATATAATTTTAAATTATTAAAATATGCAATTATATGAATATTTAAATGGAAAAAACCAAAAAATAATTTTAGTAAGACGATTGCACCTCCCACATACATCACTAAATAATGTATGGTTGAGAAGATGCTGTTGAAAATTTCGCTTTGAGGTTCAAATTTTGACATATTTCCATTGTAATTTTTTAATTTGTTGGTGACTTATCTCATAGGTAGGTTTACATAAAATTAGACGATAGCTGTTTTTGAGACATTTGGTATTTCGAGGTCGACGACCAAAATCGGTAAAATCACATCGCTCGAATCTCGTCTGAAGTAAATAAAACGTTTTTTTACATTTAAGACTCACACGTATAACGCGCGCACCCACACGCACGCATATAATTATATTATGAAGTGTTTCTGAGATATGATTCTTCGTCATAATAAGTACACGAGTCGGTCGCGTGCAGTACTGCATGCAGTGTATTATGACACTATTTGACAACTGTGTAGATAATAATATATAATATTTTACAAGTATTTTTCATTTATTCGTATGTGAAAGCGGTGGTGAAATTCAATTCGAATAAACTATTAAACACCACGCTAATAATAATAAATTGTATGTTCGGTATATTATTTTGTAAAAATGTTAACGACTTCGAAGTATTTCACGAGCTGCAGCAGCGTTTTGCTGTTAGTTATTTTGCAATATGGCATACTAAGCGGTGAGTACTTTTCATTTATGCCGAGTTGGCATTTACCACGTGTTTTTTTTTTTGGGGGGGGGACGCGACATCGTTTTAATCGAAAAATCTCGAATTTAAAACTGTACCGTCGGGTATGGTAAACTTACTAGGTGTTGATCGTTATTTCAATAACAGCTAAGAATAGTTTTCGTATCGATTTCGGACGAATGATAATTATAATTATTATTGTCGGGGGTTATGACCGTTAGGCGGTAGATAACTCCCGTACCTCACTACGATTGATTCGTCTAACGCTTAATCTACGAGTATTTTTTTATAGACTAAAATATAACTGTAGGTATTTATAGAGCTGACTTTTTAATATTTCGTACCTACCGGCAGCTTTACCTTATAGTTATATACTAAGGCTCGATAATATATGTGGTAGAGCAGAGTTGGAATCAGTAAAATTGTTGTAGTAGCTTTAGGTCGACTATATTGCGGTCTACTTTCAAAAAATCAATAGCCCATCACTTTTTCTGACGTTAATTAGGCATCACGATGACAAAACAAAATGTAAAAATTATGCAATAGTACTCCAAATAAATTAAAGACTACAACGAAGTCTTAAGTTTAATAGTGGTGAATTACATTTTAATTTTCAAAAACAATCAAACGGATTAAGCAAACATACGTAAGGAAATGTTAAAAAACGATGTTATTATAAATTAATATTAACATAATCAAGACACTATTATAATATTACAGGAAATTTCTCGATATTACAATTATGTTAATTTTATGTAGCTGTTACTATTGACTTTATAACACGCTTATCACATTTAGGATAATTAGTGAAACTTATTTTGTTCGTTTTATTATCTGCAGTCAGTTTACACAATATTTATACACATATATTATGTGTATGTATTATACAGGGTGTATTTTATGTACCTATATGTAGTTTTTTTTTAAAGAAAATCTAACATTTCTTAAGAGAACTCCGTTCTCGATTTTGCTACAAATAGACAATGTAGAAAATTAACGTTCAGCAGTTTTAGTTTTATATTATTATAACTTTAAAATTAAAATGAATTGACCTATAATTCAACTAACCTAACCTAAGTATTAGCTTAATTTTATTCATTCGATGGTTTTTTTTTATATTTTAATTTTTAAGATGCGAGTTATATTAGCAATTTTAAATGTTAATATTTTACATAGTTAATCCAAACTCGCTTAAAAATTTAAACTAACTAATGAGAGTACACAAATAATATTTTCATCTTTTATAGTTTGATAATTAGGTCAATTTATTTTATTATTTGAGTTAAGTATACAACATTGAATCTGCTCTAAGCAGTGGCGTCCAACCTTTAACCTAAATGGGGCGACCGTCCCCCTTTTTTTCGGTGGGGGGTGACGGGGCCGTGTGTATCAAAAAACTATTTATGTAAGTTATAAATGTATAATTATGTTTATAAGGACGTAAGGAATAGGGACAAACAACTGGCTGATAAATAACGTTCGCAGCCTATTATTCATTTTGGTAAGTTATGTAGCCACTGATGAAATAAAAGGTGGTGGGTAACGAGAAATAATTTTTGCCCCTCCCTTAATTTAATTTTAGTTCGGCTGAAAGTATAAGTGTTCAATGTTGGTATACACGAAGAGTATTTTTATTTTTTAAGGAGTAAAACGGAGAGAATTTGTGTCTTTTTAAGTTAATAGAGTTAATATAGTAGTGGTCAAACAAAGTTGGCCGATTCAATAATCAAAAGTTTGTAAAATAAGCATTTTATATACTAGAACCACTAAAAATATAACGTGTATAAGCCATCAAATATACTCTGTTTATATGTATATATATTATATAGTGTAGTATAAATAGTATAATCAGGCAATAAACATTTAACCATTGTATACGTAATTATTTACATAATGAGTATCTCGCCGAATAAGCGTAAATTCATGTAACAAAGTCAAAAAATCGTTAGTTGTACAAGCTTTTAAATCTCGTATAAAGGTACTAGAAAGTATCTATCTCACAAAACCGATTGCTACGCTCATATCAGGCTACAATCATTGTTATTTTTACATATATTTTTATTTTTTATTTTTGTGACATACACTATTGTGACTTGCGAGTCGTCGAGTAAACCAATCGTAGAATTGGTCCACTTCAAATTCAACACACTTAACTCTATTATCTTACAGGTTTTTTAAACGCAATTAGATTTAGTCATACAAATTAATTTACCTGTAAATCAACTATTTCATAGTCAACTAATTTTTTTTTTTTTTAGTGGGAGGTAGGGGGTAGATCATCATAGTCAAGAAGCGCTTTGCCCCTCATCTTAGGTGCACCGTTGCACGCTGAAGCAAGTTGAAAAATAATAATAATGAATGACGTTTAATATTTCAAAGTCATAGTCGAAGATCTATTTAGATTAATTCAAATTTGTAAATTTTTTTTTTTTTTTTAATCTTTTGTTATGAAACAAAAGATTTACTATATCTTTGTTTTGCTCAAGACAAATAGCAGTAATGTTCTCAGTTCACAATCACAATTCACAAATCGATCACACAATTTACTTGTTACACTATTACAATAATTAATTGTAATTAATTATTAGTATCTATTAACTTTACTCCATGTAATATTTATCTTGTAAATTACTTACCGGAAGATAATGATGGCGGATGTTCATGAAAATACTAATAAATTTTTATGCAGTTTAAAATTTAAATAATATTATATTTTAATCACAACGATTAAAAATAGTTTTCAAAGAATTTGTATGTAATAAATAATAATATTTAAATTTATATATTTAACTGTTTAGAATCGGCTCACGGTGATGATCAGTTGATTAAAAACCAAGATCTAACGTTAAAAGAAATGGATTTTTCTTATGAAAAATTAAAGATTTACAATATGTCAAATCACTTGTCTTATTGGCTATACACCAGGTAAAGTTTCATACGAGTTAAGGCTGTTGAAAGTGAATCATTTTTAAGGGTTCATATTTAGGCAATATTCGATATTTTTCGTGAGTTAAGTGTAACTGTGTGTGTTGACGTGTTGTGACTGATCATTAGTGTGCGTGAGTTCCCCGAACGCTATAAGTAATTAAGGATAGACTGCGGGTTAAGATTTTTGGAAATCAGAAACGTACATACGCGCAGTCACATGTCACATAATTTTGCGATAATAAATGTTTACATGAAAATCCCAAAAAGCGAAAGAAAAATTCACCCAGTACCAAAAGTCCGATTTTAATTTTAAAAACATATTTGAATTCCTTATTCTTTTTTCTAGGTTTTGTAGGAAATGGATTTTTTATTTTTTGTAATGTTTAATTACTATAGTAACAAATGAATTAATTTTTTTTTCAAAATTCATCTTAATTTAGTGTTACTAAAAAATTGTACGTAAATATAATTCATTTGTTACTATAGTAATTAAACAATACAAAAAATCAAAAATCCATTTCCTACAAAACCTAGGAAAAAGAATAAGGAATTTAAATATGTTTTCAAAATTAAAATTGGACTTTTGTTACTGGGTAAATTTTTCTTTCGCTTATTGGTCTAAATTCATGAAAAAACGACCAAAAATCGACCAGCTTTCAACAGCCTTAAATAACATATTTTGTTTGATGTTTTTTTATAACGTTCCAATCTAATATTCATGTTCATATTATCATTTAACATGTTTGATATAACTTTCAGAGAACAGTTACGCGGTGAGCTTTTAAACATGAGCGATCCATCTATGATAAAATCGACAAACTTTAATGCCAAAAATCCGATAAAAATCCTCGTACACGATTGGCTTGGTAGTTTCTACGACAAAGAATACTTTTGCTCACACATAATGAAAAGTTTGTAATTACTTCATTCGTATCGCAGTGGACTAATTTTTAAATTTAATTTATTGGGTTAGGTTAAATCTGTAGCGTTATATAAACAAATCGAATCATTATACAATGAAATCAAAATATTCATTTTCATACTATAATTACGAACATTTTGACATTCTATACTCTTTGTTTTTACTATACATTAATTATTTTGTTCACAGCTTATTTACGCGCGGAAAGGTGCAACGTGATTTGCGTGGATTGGAAGCAGTTAACTTATGATTTATTTTATGCATCGGCAAAAATCAATGTTAAATACATCGGTTACGATATAGCTAAAGTATTGAACATTTTAACGAATAACATGAAAGTAGGGTCTGAAAATATCCACTTGATAGGTCACGGTATGGGAGCCCATATCGTCGGATACACCGGGAAGAAGTTAAACGGTCAAATTCCTCGGATAACTGGTATCTATATAGTTTATAATATTAAACACATCTAATGTTATTTTTTAAAGAAACGTAATGGTGAAATCGTCTAGCTTATTGGAGAATGAAAGCTATTTTTTTTTCATCGGAAAATTGTTCTTACATTATTATTTAACTTTAAGAATAATTATATTATTTTGTGTTCATTATTTTTTATAAATAGTTCTGATACACATATATATATATATATATTTGTAATGTTGCTTACTGTTGTATTATAAAATTAATCATTTTAATTTCGTTATTAAACTAAATACGTTTCTGTTATGTTTGTGTTTAAGGATTAGATCCCGTGCTGCCACTTTATGAAAATACTGATCCGAAATACAGGATCAACAAAAATGATGCGACTTTTGTAGACATTATACATACAAACGGAAATAGTTTTGGACTGTTTAAGTCACTAGGTCATATTGATTTTTACCCAAGCGGAGGAAAATCACAATTGAACTGCAAAGTATTAGATAAAGGTATGTTATTGATTTTTAAATTGAAATTATTAAATATCAGTATTCAGTAGCCCAACATTTATAAACAAATAATAACCATTTAAATAATTGTGTTAATAATAAATTATATAAAACATAATACTTATTAGATTTTCTAGGAAGCATTGCTGAAATTATTATTTTAAAATTATTTTTTTTTATCTATACTAAATGATATCACAAATTACGGTATTATATAGATGATATTTACAGACAATATTATACAGATCGCCGATCAGTTATTTAGATATTTTTTAAAATTTTGTCGTCATAACTTAAACATTTGAGTAAAGATCACGAGGAGTTTTAGCTATTTTCCGTTCTAAAACGTTCTTTTCATTCATTTATTATCGTATAGAGTGTAGACTATATAGAACTATAGAATAACACAAGATACGTTGTTGGGAATTCAGTCTTAGAATTAGCGCTGGTTTTGATCGAAAACCCGACCGTTATCGTTTAAATAATTGACAAAATATATTGTAATCGCAAACAGGTTTATAATAATATTACAGTAGGTAGTATCATTGATTACATAGTTATTTATAATCAATGGTAGTATATGCATTGATATTCAACCAATGGCGTAGCCAGGGGGGGTTTTGGGCGTTCAACCCCCCCCCTTGGCTTTATAGTCAATAGAGTATAGACGATCTAAACCGTGTAATAATTAATTTGTTGAAATCGTTTGTATAGTTACCGGTGGTGCGTGCAGTCACGCCAAAGCTATCGAATATTTCGCCCATTCAATATTGTTTAAAGAAGAATACAAATCGTTCCAATGTGCCAGTTGGAGAGAGTTCAGAGTGGGCGAGTGTGGTGAATACGCCAACAGCACATACATGGGCGAACACGTGGACAAAAAGTACGTAATATTTTCGATTTTCCAAAAAATCTTATTCGTCATAGCTATATGCCTATATATAAATTGACAACGGTGTCAGTGGTTTTCAATCAGTGGATGGTGAAGCGCGTTCCCTACATGTATAAACATTGAATAACAATAATTTATATAATATTATTTTAAAATTATTATCAAGTGATAATTGTCAGCAGAAAAAAATGCCATACCTTGGATATAATAGAGATTTTCTCTTATTCCTATAATTATTATAAAGTCCGGTAGAAAATGCGTCTGGAGAGAAAATATCATCTCCGTAAACCAGTGTCAAAATGATGTGTCGAAGACCACTACGGGTTACACAGCTATAATATATTATACCTAAAAACAATACTTTATACTATATCAGTTTTAATATTTTTTTTTATTTTTTAGACAAACCGGAAGTTATTATTTATGAATCCAGAATCTCGACTGGTTACCAGATCATAACAACTGTATCGGTTGACGAAAAAGTCTCGGATATGTTTATTGTTTATATAGATATCCCCGAGTACTGGAACTGTAATATCGTGATCATCAACAGACCATTCAGCACGCAGATAAACGTTGTATAATTTTGTATATAATACATATAGTCGCGAAGCTCATAATTTGCGAAGTGTAATACATATTTTATTGTTTTTTTACCTGTTTAATGTACATAATAAATATCAAATGTAAATATTGTAGTCGAGTTTTATTTTGGGGGTTTTTGGTTCGATTGAAACTTACGAGTCTCACGAGTATATACCACAACGTCTACAACCCTCACATGAATTTAAAATTATCTTAATATGTGCGTTTTATTTTTTGGCAAACGAAATCGTCACTATATAGTATAATAATACATATAGTACTACTACAGAATAATTCAAAAATGTTTTTTTTTTTTAATTTAAATTTGATGCGTTTAAAGACTGAAATAAAAATGTATTTTTAAGAGTTCAAGACATAACAATTCAGGCATACAACTTTTTATAAATAGTATTTAAATAGGTAGTTATTTAGACTAGTCTACTTTTTAAATAGTATTGTATGAAATTATTAATTTTAACTTTGATAATTGACAACTAATAGCCGAAGTTAATTTTACTAATAAAATTAGTTACTTATTTATAATCAATTGATTGCAACTAATACCAATGAGCGCCGAGAGGGGGTGCGATTGCACCTCCCTGGCTTTTAAAAAAAATTGAATGATATTATATTATATTATATTTATAATATCAAATAATAATAATATAAATTATTATTATTATATAATAAATTACTATTATTATATAATACATATTATTAGAATTAGAAATCACCATATACCTACTATGGACAAATGCACCCCCTGATTAAATTCCTGGCGGCGCTTATGCTAATACCTATTGCAACCACATCACTGATCAACATTTTATTTACATATAATTAACTTTCAGGGTAAATAAACACTTATATCTTCTTAGTTCTTTTGAGCCCTGTAGAGTTGTATAGATTATGAATGAACATTATAAATTATTGATAAAACCCATCATTTTTTGGTATAAAATAAGTAACAATTCCGTATGTAAAATTGTATTGTATAATATATATTGGTTATTTTTCAATATTTGATATTTATATAAAACAACACATTTTAAATTAACAAACGAATAAAACTTTCATAATAATAATAATATATATATATATTATATAGTCAATATCAAATATATTATGTATATTATGCTAAAATCAAAAATAAAACATATAGTAATTTTAAAATTAATCAAAAGTTAAAATACTTTATACTTTTATAAATAACAATAAAATGAGAGTTAGTAGTGTTAATGATAAGCACGAAACTTAAGTTGATATATTATTAGGGAATAAGTATAAATGTTTTAGTTAACCTAAAGAACGAAAACGCTTTAATCATTTTTAACAAAACGAATTATTATAATGATTGTTTTTCTTATGGACGCAATTTTTTTGTATTCAATACAAATGTGTTTATTATACTATATAACGATATAATTAATCATTAATAAATTGACAGTAATTGTAAAACGTTCAAATCACACGTGTTCATAATAAATTTTTGTTTATATTTTTTCAATAATGAACACAGTAAATATAATATATATATATTTTTACTATTCGCTAATTATTAACGACTATTTTTTTTTCGTACCCTGCACTTTGACAGTCTCGTATAATTATAATAGTTTTGATTTAACGTAGTGTAGGTATCATGATGATTAGAGTGAAAATCTAACAATAAAATTACTGTCAATTACTTATATTATAAACGAACGCGTCACACTAAATTACCAATAACAAAATCAAAAATCGGCGACGGTATAACAGGTAAATACGCTGTATAAAGTACTCTAGAGCATTTCATCGGAGGACAAACTTGGGAAATGTTTAAAGCGTTCGTTTTACATAGCGACAATATATTTCGTATGTCTAAAATACATTTAATAATCTAATGGCATATGCTTTTCGATCATCGTGTCATCAAAGTACATACCCCAAAACAATATTACAAACTGCGAACACAATAATATTATATAATAAACTATTTTAATTTGGGTGGTGTGTATGCGTGCGTTTAGAAATAATAATAATTACAATAATTATAATAATAATAAGAAAAAAAATTATAAAAAATAATGACAATAATAATCCTAATATTGATCGATGTTGGTGATTGTGGTGGGGGGGGGCGAAGGGTGGGGGGACACGTATGATTATGTGGTGAGTTGTTGGCGGGGTGGTCATCGGGGTCGCTCTATACGGGCGGTGGTCCACCGGGGTAACGGAGCAACGGGTAAAGGCTCCAGGCGATGTTGTTGGACTCCATGCAGCTGAACTCCTCGTCGACGATCGGAACCAGAGAGGCGGCACCCAGGACCAGCAGCATCAGCACCTGGAACGGCAGTGACGCTCGCATCACCCGTCCGAAGAATCTGTAGCCGCGTCTTAGCACCGTTTCATCTCCGCCAACACTGTTGAAAAACCACGTGTCGTATGACGTAAATAATAAGTTATCCGTGTATTTACATAGTATCATCATAATAACATTTTTCCACTGTCGTTTATTGAGTAAAATATCAATTCTAGAGTCTTAAACAGATTATTTACGACTAGACTAATATATAAAAGTCAGTACCGGATTTATGGTTTGCGTATGGGAGGAGGGGTGAAACACTTTTTTCGTACGACTTTTACTTACTGAAGAGCTCATAATTTACAAAATAGTAATGTTTATGATAAAGTATTGTGTACTAACTATAGTTTTTAATAAAATTTTTAGACCACCTTAAATGACAATTGTCTATTAAAAAAAAAAAATTAAAGAAGTCTATCAAATATAATTATAATTTTTTGTAGCAAATTCTTATCAATCAAGTCTTACCATGCTGATCGCAGATAACTCAAAAAACACTAGAACATTTGCAGTTAATTATTATATAAAAGAAAATAACATTGTCAAAAGTTTAGAATATAAAAAATACATTAAATGATTTTGATGTAGAACATTTTTAAGGATTAACTTCTAAAAAAAAAACACCGTTGAAGCTTTAAGATTAAAAATTAAAATGTATGGTAATTGATATCATATTGATGTATTGTAATTTATATTTTATGACTAAATACCTATTCTTTTGTTGAAGTGTATATAATAAGCTTAAAATCGTTTTATTTCATATTGTAGGTACCTATATACACACAAATAAGGTATCTACTTAGTAAATATCATAATATGCTTGAAAAATCCATAATAATTTCCTAATATTCATGAAAATATATATTTTATCTTTATGCATACTATTTGGATTTTGGTTTACAATTTTTGGGACGGAGAAGGGATAGAAAGTCATAGTTTTACTTTTTGCCCTGGGTAAAAAGTCTAGATCCAGCACTATAGATATTATTTTTCATCCAATATACCTACATTATTTTACACTATTGTATGCAACTATAAAATATATAAAATAAATACATAATATTATATTGTTATTCATTAATACGTTTATATTAGGAAACTGTTAACGATATTCACAAGCGCTGAAGACTTGAGTTAACGTAAAATGGAAAGGGACAATATTTTGAATTTTTAATCGTTATTGGATCAAGATCTGTGTTTTAAATGTATTTAATAAAAATTAATTTTTCAAATTGTTAATATACCAACTCTTTCCGGGACCACAGTTATGGGTCAATTTCATAATTTAAATACTATATAGGCATACTTAACATTTAACAATAATCCTTTTTAATAGACGCCGACCTGTGTATGATGACGAACATAAGTATATTTTATTTTAAGATTTAATAATCAAGCGCAATACATACATATACTAAGTACCAGGTACATATATGGCTATATTATAAGTTAAAAAAGTATTATCACCACATGCATAACTAAATCGCTGTGTGTTTTTTAAAAAACTTTTTTTTTATTATTTATTTCATTATTTGATACTTGTTTATACTATTTATACAACTGATTGATAGATCTACTTTCAATTCTCTGCACAATAACAACGTAAATGTTATGTTTGTAAGAAATCACAGGCTTAACCATGATACTGATCTACAGTGTACTAACACGGAAATGGTCGAAATTAAGGAAATTGGGTTGCATCCAAATTCTAAATTCAGAACTTTTCATCCCTGCATATATATATATAGACATACACGTCTACCTAAGCGTCACAGATGTATCTAAACGCTAGTGTCTTTGGAGTTAACACGTGTGAAAAATGTAAATGAAAAGTTGATAAATATTTTTAAAACATTCATTGCTCAATAATTATATAACGTCCAAACGAAACTTGTTCATATATAATTAAATTATTCAATTCAATCTATGTAAGGACTAAAAACAATTAACTGTTAAAAAATATATATTTATAACGATAAGGAAAGAGAAGAATTATATCTCAAAAGTGTAATACAACCACAATTTAATTATTTATTTATAAGCATTAACTGTAATGGTTGTTGGAATTTCTAATAAATATATTATATTACAATTAAATTTAAATATCTTTAAACTCATTTATCTGCACCTACGTATATTAAATATATCCAAGAATACCTATTGGAATTAGGTTATGCATTGTTTATATACGTTTAATAATTTGTTTAATTGTATTATATATAATTTTATTATTTTTTCATTAAGAAATGCACTAAATAAGCCAAAAATAATAAAAAGTGTCATTGATAAATAATAAATATATACTAATAAAAGTGTGCAAAAATATTTACTTTGTGTTCGGTTCTTCTTCATTGGATCGATTCATAGCGGTGCTGGTATCGTCCACCTTTAAAATGGGAACAACAAGTTATACAAAAAAACTGTGCAGACTAATCAGGGCATTATATGTCGTATGTGTATCAAAAATAAAATATATATATGTAAAAATACTTAAAAAATAATAGTAAAATAAATGTAAAAAACAACGTTACGGTCTACGCGAAAATAAAGTATAATATATAATTTATATATTATATTATATTATATAATATATATATATATATATACGTACAACAGTTAAATATTATGTAGATCACATCCTATGAAAATATTAATATAATATTATATAGTATATATATTACAGTCTGTTGGTGGTTCAGTACATATATATATAACAAATATCAATAATATAATAAGCAATATTAGGTAATAAAATGTTATAATAATATAAGCGAACGTGTGTGAAAACGCGGTCCTGTCGAATGCGTGTGAATAATTATAGTAAAAATAATGAAATGTCTATTTTCAAAATAGTCATATATAATAGCATTGTTATATATTATAATAAATAATAATTAATAATAGAGACCGTAAAACGAATACAAATATGAAAATGAAACAGGGATTAAAATAATAATACGAAAATGCTAATATCGGCTGTCATGAATTACCCAAAAAACAAAAATCGAAGATAAATATAGGAACATAAGTTTTTGAATTGTTCACGTTCAAAACAAGTGAAGTCTAACGATATAATAAAATAACTATAAAATCGATACAGAAATCTCTGTGTGCCCACCTAAAACCCAATTGCACGCGTGGCGCAGAAGTATAATAGTACCTATATCATAAAAAAACGTTCTTTTCAAATGGTTTTAAATATTGATATTTTAAATTGCTAACATGGATCACAGATGATACGAGAAAAAATGATGTCAAATCGTTTTTAAAATAATTGCCTAAAGAAAGAGACGGAATCGATTCCCCTTCACAATTATTTCTGATAAAACGTATTGTTCCGCCTCTATACGTATATTATGTATTAAAATAATTATTATATGCGAATAGTTTGATATTTGGCTTGGGCCGGATCGCCGTGTATCGTACCTGGTGGAGTCTTATGCAAACGCTGTCCGGCGACATGTCGTAGCCCAATGTGGTGCCCAGTTTCGTCACGTAGCTAGCCGTCATATTTATTAACACTGTAAGCCGGGCCCTGAGGTGTGACAGTCTTGCGTGAGAGTCGACGATGGTCTGATCGGATTCGGAAGCGGCGGCGGAAGCTGAGCGCGTCGTGGCGCCAGTTTTTTCGTTGGCCTGACGTAGCCAGTCGGCTGCCTCGAGCAGCGACACCACTCGTGGTTCGCACCTCTCCAGTTCCGTGTGCATGTTCTGATAGGAGAGCAAAGTATAAAAAATGGTCGGTTAAAAATTACGCTGTTAAATGGTTTTGGATTATTGACAATTGATATTTCAAACTTGTATTGATATACCTTAAACTTGTTGAATTTGTCTACTATGATAACCGTATCTTCGGCCAGGTCTACCGGTTCGGTCGTCTTGATCGCTCGTTCTGTTTCGTTTAGCCAATCGACGAGTTCGTCAATTACGCCGTAAAACTCATCGTTCTGAAACAAACGCGGAGTAATGATTTATGAACGATCTGTAGGTATGTTAAATCCAATAATATTACTAAGACTATGATTTTTTTTTGAGGTTGTACGCTGCGTTAAAGTATTACCTCATAAAATGTTCACATATGAGACAAGATAAAGCACTAGCTAGTTTGAATATCAAATACGTGAAAGATGTTTTTAAATAAAAAAAAATATAATATAATCATACGGATTTTGTGTTTGTGATCGAATAATTTTGATGTTTAATCGGCATACCATATATTATGACGTATTATATTTAAATAATTAGTTACGCTTAATACCTCCATGAGTGCAGTCTGCAATTTAGTCTGCCATTCGGTGCATGCGAAACAGACGCGATCCCATCTGGAATTGGTTGCAGATAAACGGTTCTTGATCTGAGCTGCTCTTTCCTCGTCATTGCTATGATCGGCCAAATGCTGTCCAATCACGTTCAAGGACTGCACAATATTTCGGTGACTGTCCAAGTACAATAGGAGTTCCTATAAACGAAATAGTTCGTGCAAGTGTTAATAAATATGGTCAACGTTACTCCAATCAATTATTTTGCCCATTATGCGTATTGTGTACCCTGTGCTCTTGTATGACGTCTTCTAGTTGTTCAATCTTCGATGGTGGTATCATGGGTTGGACGCTCAGCTTAGCTTCGGTTGACTGTATCCAGTGTTCCAATCGCCACATGTCGTTTTCGAACTGTGACCAGTTTTGTTCGGAACACAGTGGACACATCGCCGAACTGCTGTTTCTAAAAACAAATATGGCAATTACTAAGATTATCATGACTTATCATACATTGCAACTAAATTAGTCGGTTTACTCACTTTGGTTGATTGACTTGTTGTTGTGATCGGAATTTTACGAGAAGTTCCTCGTACTTGGTCAATAACTCTTCAGACCTGACTATGGTTATATCGGACTCGGACACTCCACATTGTGTTTTTAATATGACACTGAGATGTTTGATCAAGTCTATAGACATTTGACAAGTTGCAATGTTTTTCGACAAGTTCTTGTCAGATTTTTGTATAGCTAATTCTAACTCGTTTAAGTTAGTAGTAGCGTTCGCTATCGCTGTTTGTAATTCGTATTGGAATGAGTCTTTTCTGAGTAATTCAGTGGGAAGAGTGTCGACTTGTATTTGTGAATCTTTGCCAAACTTTAATGTTTCTACTTGTACTTCTTCGTTTACCGACCGCTGTTAATCGAACAATATAATTAATGAAAGTTATTAAAAAATTAATAATTATTTTATAAACTAAATTCTTACCTTCTTTCTACACGAGGTTTCTTGAACACACGCCACTTTCAATTTTTCAATACGATTGTTGATATCTTTCCATAAAAGTTGGTACTCATCAATCATTTCTTGAATATTTTTTATATCATTAGGAGTACTATTAGTCATTAATTGCAGACCTAATGCATCTGCCTTTTCTAGAAGTCCTCCATATTTTTTCAACTCCATTTCTAATATCTAAATAAAATAAAATAATTTTAATTTTATTAAATATCATACACCCGATGTAAGTAATATATAATAAAATTATTGCAATTATTATTGAAATTATCTTTATTATTATATACATATATAGTTACCTGTAAATTTCCAAGGTTTTTCTCCATAACACGTACATTTCCTTCGTCATCATTGTCAGATTTATCTAATAACTCAAGTTGAATTAGTTTGGTATCGACTTGAGTCAGGGTCACTACAGCCCTTCCATGAGCATTAATGAAGTCTTTCCATAATGTTAATGATTTCTTAAGAACGATAAGTATCATATCAATTTGTTCCAACAGAGATTCTCGTTTTTTACTAATTATTTCTATTTCTTCGTCAATAAACTTCGCAGTATATGTAGAACGAGATATAGAAACAGCGAGTTCTAACTTAGAAAACTTGTCTTTTGCGGTTTGTTGTTCCTGCTAATATAGTAAATATAATTGTATAATATTAGTAATTAAAAACCAATTCAAATTATTTCCAATAAATTAAGTATGGTTTTGTTATTTTACTTACTTCGAAATTACTGATTAAGCCAGACAAACTTTTATGTTCTACGAATTTCTTTTTTTTATGTTCTTCGACGGCAATATTTAACCGATTCAGCCATTTAGTTTCTACGTCGACTAAACCAAGTATGGTTTGCAGTTCCTCCCAAGCACTTAATACGCGAACACGTTTGTCACTTATTTTGTTTTCTAGGTTTTTCCAGCTGAAAATAAATATAGAACCAATTAGTTGAGTAGTTACAAAATAACATTATGAATTATAATTATGTTATATATTTACCTGATAGGCAAGGTCTTTGACGGGCACTGTAAATCTTGAGTAGTATCAATGGTATCATAATTATTTGTGTTTTTATCGCTATTAAGTTGTTCATTACATCTTGCCATTAATTCGTTATACTCTCCTTGTTTTTCTTTATAGGTATTACTTAATGCCTTAAAAATTACATTTTCATATATTAAAACATTTATGATTTATTGAATAAGAACTTTAAACCATGGTTTATTTGTTCTTTAGAATCACCAAAAAAATTATCATTATTATTTTTTTTTTGAGTAGACATTCAATTATATTTGGAATAGTTTCAATCACAAATAAAAATAAAATATTACTTACATCTAAACACTTTAATTCTTCTTTTAAGTTATATTCTGATCGATCGTTAAAAACAATTGTGTTGTTTATTTTTGATTCTAAGTCGCTGATCCAAATTTTGAAGGTATTAAGTTTATCGAATAATTTATTTGTATTCTAAAAATAAATATTTTAACAAATTAAAGATAAATAAAAAAATTTATAATTTAAACTTACCAAAATTGTTGTAGGTAATTCGATGGTGTATTTATACAATGACCCATTTAAATTGTTCCAGTTTTCATTGATCTCTTTTAAGTTAGATTCAGTAGTTTTTGCTAGTTCAGGATTTATTTGGGATTCTGCTTTAATTAGTTGATTTCCAGCTTCGTTTAACCAATTAAATTCTTTTTGTTTAGAATTAATCTGAGATTCAAATTCAGGTTTCAATACATCAATAGCAAATTGTGGATCTTTCAAAGATTTAGTTAATTTTTTCAACTGAGTTTCTGTATCAATAGCCCAATTTCTAAATCTAGTGTATCTATTGACAAAAAAAAATATTGTTAATAAAATATAAATAAAATATTACGTATAAATTACCTATGAGTGAATTCTTGGGGTTTATATAACAAATTGTCAATTTGACAAGAGTACAAGAACAATTGGTATTGCAAATCCTTTTGGTGATATATTAAAAACCTAAGTTTTTGACCAAATGATCGAATTTCTATAGGATCTAAGGAATCTTTTAACTTGTCTCGTATATCTGTAGTGGACGAAAATTGAGGGTCTAATTGTTTCAAGCTGTTATTTAATTCCTGTATTTTATTAGACTCTGTGTTCAGTATATCAGATGGTACTATATCCTCGTTTGATCCAAATTCATGTTTCAGTGTATCAAGTTTAGTTTGCACATCTTGCAATACTTGATCTATTTCCGTGCATTGAACGTCAAAAGAGGTAGTAAGCTTTTCTATGTTTTCAAGGTAACCATTCCAAACTTCTAATGACGCTTGGATCTCATTGACTCGTTGACTAATCGCTATCAGTTCTTTTCTGTGTCCGGTTTCCGTAGGTTTATCACAAAACGCGAATATGGTATTTTGACGATTCTCTAAGTCTTTGATTTGAGAACGTTCTTCAGTCAAATTATTTAATAGACTCTGAAAAATAATTTCAAACAATAAAAAAAAGATACCGAAATAAAATTGTAAACAAGTTATTATTTTTGTATTTCAATCGGGTCAATACGAATTTTAGAGGTTGTATACTTACAGTTATTTGAGATTTTAATTGTGGCAGCCTTCTGGTATTGATGAATTTAAGATTTAAATTTGAATGAACTTTTTCAACCTTCCATAACCATTCATATACTTTCTTAACATTTGTTCGGTATTCTTTCCAGTGGCCTAGTTTGGTCCACACTTCTTGATGAGTGTTTTCGAGTTCTGTCATAGTTTCATTGTGCAAATCCATTAAAGATGTTAATCTTTCCATTGCTATTGGCTCAGAGATGATGTCTGGCTTATTCATACAATTAGGTATAGTATCCATCTGACTAATTAATACTTCTTGGTGGACTTGACAAAGTCGTTCATGACTTGTCAGCGAATGGTAGTCACTAGGAACAGGAGATTTTAAAAATTCTTGTACATAAATTAAATAGTCGTGCCATAGTTCAAATACAGCAGTATTGTTTTCGTTTTCAAGTAAAGAACACGATAATCTACGATATTGGTTGAAAGTTTCTTTGAACACTTGCTGCCAGAGCTAAAACAAAAAAAATATTTACATAGGTATACATTCTATTAGTTTCTACAAGTCTCATCTAATAGATTTTACCTGGAATACTTCGATTATAGAGTATGTTCGTTTTTCATTTAATGGTATTTCAAAATTATCAATGTCGAATGATTCGTCTATCTCTTTTTTTGATTTATTCAAATCTAACAATTTAATTCTTAATTCCTTTAGGTTCTCGTCGTTTTTCTTGTTGGATTTTGATGAATTCTAAAAAAGTAGTTAATGCACTTGTAGATAGATTTAATATTATTTTTTACACAACAAAATAAATAATTTGAATATAAAATGTTGTAGTAAGTATATTAGTATATTTTATATGTAGTGTGTATACATATATTATTTTATTTGTTTAAGATGAGAATAATAGTAATTACGTTTAAACTTTTATAATAGGTACCTAACACTGGAAAGGTGCTAAAAGTTTTTGGAAATTGTTTTTGTTGAATATCGCACGCCTTTGTTTTTACTTCTATGAACCATTAAAAACTTTTTATCGGATTATTAGTAAAGAGGGCAAATCAATACGTAGTAAAGATACCTATAGTTTTTGTTTAACTACTACATTTTTATCAAATGAATTTTATAATTTATATTGAATATTGAGAACATACCTTTTCAATATCATGTAAAAGTCGTTTCGCATCTTCGATGTTATCCGACATTTTGTTCTTTTTGTCAGCAACATCTCCGAGTGCGGCGAGAACTTTTTGAACTTTCTCTAGTTTCAAATTAAGTTCTTCGATTTCATTTAGCGGGACGTCATCTGGATTTAGTCCAATGGTTTCAGCTACGTCTGTTATCATGTTACGTAATTCAACCAGATTTTCTTGTTGCTTATCAATCGACTTTGACTTATCTGATACATCTTCCGTGGTTTCAATTGACAAAAGTTTATTATTCAACCAATCATTTGTAGACTCTTTTAGTTGTTGATAATTGTGTAGCGTTTTCGATGCTTTTTCGTAACGTTCTACCAATTGTTTTACAGCCACCCCGGCTTCATTCCATTGCGCCAGATCACCGTCAATTATTTCATCAATTTGGTCTTTGTCTCCTTTCCTACGAAGAGTTTCAATGTCAGCCAAAATTGCTTTATTCTCTTTGTCATAAGAGCTGCGTACATCCTATAAATAGAAAAATGTTTAGTGTTATATTATATTTGTAAAAATTTTATTGATATATTATTGGCACGTATTTTATTTAATTGAACGGACCAATTACTGTTGTGGTTGTTAAGTACTTAGAATAAATCATGTAACCAATACACGCACATGATTAAATAATATACCTATTAAATACTTTAACCATCAATTATAGTCTACAGACATAGGTAACCGTTTTGTTCATATTTGTATTGCAGTCATATTTTGCAACATAAATGCGAATGTAGTATAAGATTCCCACTTCCCAGAATTTATAAATACTCAGAACCTAGTGATTTCAGTGAAAGTAACGATAAATATTAAATTAATATATACTCATTATACGAGTAAAATATACGTTTTATTATACAAACTATATTTTGAATACGGTAATTAAAAAAAAATTTTGATATAGTATTTGTGGGTGGATTGCGAGATGGTAATCATCAAATATATAATCAACAACTAATATTTGTATTCGAAAGTCATGAAAAATGTACACTATAAACCAACGTTAAGTTTGTCAATATTTTGTATTGAATAAATACATATATACACACAAAATGTATAATGTTCTTATAGTTTTTTTTTTAAATTTTTGTTTTTCTTGAAAACTAACCTAAAATTAAAAAAAAAAAAATACCATTTTTAAGGTAGGTATATTAGATGTGTAGGTCAATGTACAATCTATTTAGGTAGGTAATAAATTGAACTTTTTAGTTTTTAAACGATCTGCAAACCGTTAAAAAAAAAAATAGCTTCCTAAGAATCCATCTAAAATCATAAATTATGTTGTGTAAATTAAGAAATATTTGAATGGTTTTTATATTTATTAGGTTTATGATAATATAGTAGTATGTTTTTATGGCGTAAACCACGAGTTATTTATACAGTGAAACTACTGAAACTATATGACATTGAATAAGTTAGAATAAAAGTGTTATATTTGCTATTCATTATGCCGATGTTGTCTAGTATGATTAGAATGCATAATATACATTTGAGTGGTCTTCGTGCGTTTAATATACTGAAGTTATTATTTCTGCAAATAAATTATATCGTCAACACTCATTACGTAATTGAGTTTGTTGAGTATTGTAAATAACTATGGAAAATAAAAAAAAATATTTTAAAATATATATACTTAACGGCTCTTAAAAAAAGTTTTGGTATACGAAATTAAAAATAATATTACGATATCTAGGTATATTATTGTTATAGGATTATTAGGTTTGTTGTTTTTTACATTTTGTTAATTGGATTATATGCTTTTGTTGATAACTACTTACCTATAACATATACCTAATGTTAAGAACAGATTAAAATTAGATTACTAAATTTGTATTAGAAATTTGGAATTCAATATAAATTAATGTCTATTTTATATTTTTTAAAACTTATCCAATATAGGTATAATTGATTATATTTAACTATTATTCAAATTGATGTAAATTTGAATTAGATTTTTTGATAGGAATAATATAATAGACAACTTCATAAATAAACATAAACTATAATACATAATTAAATATGAACTTTTAAAATTAATTTATAGGTATATTTTTGTTTTTTTAAATAATATAAAAATGTTTAATACCTACAGATATTTAAGAATTATCAAAACTATAAAATCATAATAATAATTATTTGTCAAAATAATGTATTTTTTAAATGTTAAATTGTATGATGATTATTAAAATAATAATAAGTACAGATTTTGAAGATATTGGTTATTATATTTTTACATACTGTAGTATTAACATAAGAAAGCACACCAGTAAACATTTTTTTTTATATTAGATAGGTAAGTATAATAATAGTTACATCCGCATTCTTTATTTCACTCATTGATTATATTACTTAAGTATTATTACCTATTAAACCAATTATAAACAAAACTTTTTTATTAGAAACTTCTTTTATATTTTTAAAAATAGATATGAATAATTTAAAATAACAAATAATTAAAAACTAATAGCTTTCTCAAAAATAAAAAATATTAAAAATGTTTTGATCAAAATACAGTTAATAATAATAATAATCATTATTATAGATAGTAGGTACTTGGATTTCAATAATATAATCACAAAGAGTGTAATATATTTTTGTTATAAACTAATTAGATAAAAAACAAAAAAAGAAAATAGATTTTAAAAATAAATTATTCATCTTAAATAATATTATAGTTTCTTTAAACAGTTAGTTATTTCAATCAAAATATTTTTTATTTATAATCGACACCACATCTGTACTATGTTTTGTTATTAAGTTACTATGTTAGTAATAAAATGTGTGATTGTTAACATAATGTAATCAATATCGATAACAATATTTATGACGTACCATAAAAAAATATTACTGTACCTACTTGAAATCTAAGTGAAATATTAAGGTTAGTAAAATGATAACAAACTGTTAGAGAAAATCCCAGTGAAATAAATATTATTTATTTTAATCTATGAGACCTTCGGCTTAAATATTTGTTTATCTTATACTGGGAATGATAAAATAAGATAGACCTTCAATAATGATTAAAGTTTTAAAGTTCGAGAATTGTTTTTTAATCACCTAATTTCTAAATATAGGTTATCATTATTCTACAAACTATGATATTATAAAAAGCTAAATCGTGTAAACTAAAATTTGTTTACAAATACCAATCGTTTTTATTTTATTCCAAACAATGGATAGTACCTATGTGGCTATGTGAATTTTTATTATACGGTTTAACCGGTTTACGGTTGGAATTAATTTTATTTTTTTTATGTATTTGAATTGTCAATATAGATTTTGAAATCATTCTTATACGTACTACGATTTTATCAAAATTAAATTTTTTAAACACGTAATAATGTAGAAAAAAAAACAACTAAGTAGAAACATATTTTGCTCACTATAAGATATTATTTATTACTTACTATGATATTAAGTGATAACGTTTGTTATTAATTCAGTGAACATAGTTATGCAATGGTGGGTAAAATCATTAGGGTACCTACTATCAAATTCGCTTATAAATAAGACGTATAAATAAGAAATTCTGGTCCTCTCAGACGGTCTTGTATTTATAGTTAATTTCTATAAATTTTAGTATTATAAAATTAATACTTTGACAATTTGATTATTTATGAACTTAATAATTATTGTCCACAGTAATATAATTTAACTTCATTAAAAACAAATATAATATAACAGCAGTCATAAATATTGATTCAAAATTTTAAAAAAATCGACCAATTTTCTAATTTTCTTAAGCAAAATATTTCGTAGATTTTTTTTTAAATCGGTTACTACTTATAATTTAATCTTCATATTATACTTTTTTTATGCTTTGAAAACTATAGTATATAGGACACTATACGATAGCTATATGTGACTTTTAATAGATAATATAGTATATTTATTAACTATTAATTTAACCTCTCGTATCTACTTTTATTTTCTCTACAGAATCCGTTAACAGCGGTACCTAATCAATAATTATTATTATTGTTGTCGTAGTATTATGAGTGTTACCCATTCGTTTTTAATCGGTCCTATAGCTGGGCTGCAGCGTTTGGGTATGCACAGCTGTTGTGAGCGCGAATTCCATACAACAATTATACGTTGGTGACGGTGATCGAGGCGACAAATTTAAAAAAAATTTCGGCACGTACACGCAGCACTGCTGCCGGCGCGAGACTATCGCGTGCGGCTGGCGGTAGCGTCGTCGTTGTCGCCATGCACTCATCATAACACACGGATAAATGGCACGATTAACGAAGTAGAGGGCATTACGTCTAACAGCCACGTATTATTTTCCGACCGCGTGTGTGACGGTTGTGGTTTTAGATGCGCATCAGATGTATAATATATTGGTAATACGTTTTCGGACGTAGGTACCTACACCATTTTTTAAAATTATATTTCTCATATAGAAAATTTTATAGGTCCGGTTGGATGGCATTTTTGAAACATATTATCTCTCTGTACCTATATATATATATATATATATATATATAAATTCAATCGAACTCATGGGTTTCAAACGGTGTGACAATAATATGGTAATAGAAATTCAATAGCTCGACTACAAATTAAAATGACATATTCTCATTATTAATTCAGTGATTATATGAATTTAATGAACTGAACGTATAATGGAACCCATGAAATATGCATTAAAAATACCAAAATATGCAAAATAAAAATTGCATAACATTTTTTTTTTAATTACTTATGTAAATAGCTTGAAAAATGGTGTTGAAATAAAAAATTGGTAGACATAAAATAATACAATTGTATTTAAACAATTAAATATAGTATGAAAATAAATAAAAAAGTATATTATAAAAGAAATGGATTAAGCATGAAAAATAAATTTTACATTAAAATGCATCATGTCCAATAATATTATTTGTCCAAATAATAAATCATGTCAACTCTTCACCCAAATACGCAAAATTAGCATTTACGCATGCTTTTATAATAGGTATACCTATAATATAATATGTCTACATAAGTATCCAAATTAGAGCTTACACTAAGATTTGTGATTGTTTTAAATCGAATTTGTGTCTCATTTATCTTATTTTTTAAACGTATTCATCGATATGCATTATAATAAATTAATAATAATTATAAATATATTTAATAATAATCAGTTGATTAAATATAATTTCATGTGTAATAACAGGTGTGCGTAATATGGGTATAATGATACATAAGTATATAATTATTATAGTAAGTAATTTATCGAGTATTAGTAGGTCTTAAGTTTAATAATTGCATACATATAGTAAAATGTAAAATATACATACAAATTACAAATCTACGAATAATGTTTTTGAATTATAACAAAATAATTGTCAATATTTAACTTTAAATGTTTATAAAATATTTATACAAGTTTCCTGTAAACTTATATCTTATCAGATATAGAAAATTGTATAAGGTCTCTTATAGAGGTACATTTTTCTAATTTTAAATATAAAATTAAATATTTTTATGAATTTCTAACTAAGTATAGAATAATTAAAAAAATGTCGAGATTTTATGAATTTTGTCAAAATTTTAAATTCAAATGATTATGAAGAATATTGTGACTATGAATTTCGATACTTTTTTTTAATTTAAAAACTAACGACTTAGGAGGAACTTTGTTTTAAATTTTCAAGCATTTTAGTGGAAATGTCGAGTATCCGTAATTATATTTGTTTTTGAGTTACACCAAAACATAAAACCGATTTTATTGTAATTTCCAGTTTTTCTTTAAATAACAATGGAAATTTTTAATTTTTACCTCTTTAAACTAAAAACTAGACTCATTTCGTTATAAGAAAGTATTTTTCAACTATTTATAGTGTGTAAACATTAAACANACACACACACACACACACACACCTACAAAATAAAAAATGAATACACATCATTGTAAAATAAATAAATTCATTGCTCCGCTCATAATCTAATAAAAAGTAGGATACGTGTTAAAATATCTGAACAATTACTTAGGGACTAGGTACTGAATATGGTACTTAGTCCGCAAGTGCCAGTATACTCTCCAATCGACCACTAGACTATGGCCTATATGCTATAACTTAACTAAGGTAAGTATCAGATTTTAGACAACAAAAATATAGTGAATAATACAAATCACATATTATGATTAATTTATATACGTAATATTTACAAAGTAAATAAGTCTTTATCGGCTTGTATTGATGATGATTTGGAGTCCAAAGTCACGAAATGTTTTATGTAGAGTAGCGAACAGCTCACATATACTGTGGTTTCAGAGGAGCATCATCATCGTTTTCAGAAGTGGTGACTTACGAAGAGTATAAGAACACTAAATACTTAAACATTTATACTCCGATGGTCATCTTATATTACACACACACACAAATATATACAATATATAATATGTAGATGTATGTGTTATAACTTATAACAGAATATACAAGGGACGGGAACGCGCACCGGAAATAGAACGGATTTATTTTCGTACGCAGATGTTCTGTCTTGGCCGAGGTTGGTAGAATGTGCCTTATACGACTGTCGAAAATCAAAGGAATTCATTAGCTATCGTCGGTCGTCAGTGGAAAACGTCTATGAAAATGATTCGTCGAGTCAGTGACATTTTTTTCTTTTAAATGTTACTATATTTGATTCATCGAGTTCAAAACTATAATACTGGTGTAATCAATAAATCTGCCACCATTAATTTTAGTTTAACGAGGCAATATTATTGTTATTGTGAGCAGTCAATTTTTAAAGCTTGTGTTTTATGGATCTCTTCACAATAGGTACTATAGCTAAGCAAGAGAAAGAATTTTCGGTTTAAAAATCGCGATAATTCGAGACGAGAAATAATTTATAGGTACCACTAATAAATTTGAAGATTTTAAATTGTTTATTTGGATATATTTAAGTTGTGATTATAAAAAAACCTTCATACTAAAATCCTCTGTACTTTTGTTTAATATATTAAGATACTCACGTTACAGTGACATTATTTTATATACTATTTTTTTTTTTATTACTTGATTAACGACAAGGTATAACTTTATGCTGTTTATAATAAAGTGTGTGTAATAAATATTACTTTTTTTAGAGTTTTACTGATTTTTATAATATTTTACTGTGATTATTCAAACGATTTTAATAATATAGTTTCATCAGAAAATTTCCTATAGACGAGTGATAAATTATTGTTATTTGTAACACAAAAGTATTGTAATTTGCATGTCTGTGGCAGTACCCCTCCAATCTCCTGTATCAGATATATTTTTTTGAATTTCAACAATTTCAACATATTGTTTATCTATATTGTTAGTTAGTAATTTAGTATAGTTTACAATATACCTATAAATCATATTTATTGCTATTTTTTATATGTATTTCATGACGAAAGACCAACTCGTATTTATTCATGTTATGTAGATCGATCTTTGAAAGTAAAAGTTAACAAATAAAATATGCAATTATTTACTTTACCATTGTGAAAAAAATAATTTGTACGGCAGATTTTTACACAGTTTATAAAATCATATCATGTCTAATAATAGTATGTATGAATCAAAATATTATAAATTAAAACATTTGAAATATGTACCTTGAGGTGCTTCAATATTGCTTCTAAATGTTTGCCAGCTAGGGTATCCGAGTTCGACGGGATTGAAATTAAATTGTTTATATGGTTATTTTTTATTCTAATTTTTAGCAACAGCTCGTCGACCATTGTCCAATAGTTGCACTTATTTTCCAACATTTTGAGTGCACTTTGATGTTTTGTTTTTAATTGTTTATACAGTTTTTCAACCTCATTCACTTCAGATTCTAATATTTTTCTGTCTTTTTTAAAGTGCTTAAGCCTATCTTTTAATTGTTTCAACTGTTGAGAAGTCAACGACAGCGTTTGTTGTATATTTTTCATATTGTCCGAAACTTGCTGTAAGTCGTAAACGCGGTTAATATTTTTTTTTTTTTTTTTTTAATAAGAAAATATTTAAATAGTACAACTTACATGGTACGTTTTGCATATTGCTGTTTCGGAAGTGTGCCTGTTTTTATGTGATTCATTTTCCAATTCCGACAAAGTGAAATTAGCATTGTTTATGTCGTTGGTTAGCTCGAATAGTGTATTTTGCAATGTTTCAGTTTTGTTATTTAAATCCGAATAATCTTTTAATTGACTATTACATTGATTTTTGAAGGCGCTTAATTGTTGGTCATTGTTCTCAAGACTCTCGGCGGCAATTATTTCATATGACACACCCTGAAAATTGAACAAAATAATTTAATTTAATTTATATTAAATTAAAAATAATAATTATTTATATTTTACATACTTTGAGCGCCTTAATGTGATCTAATAATGTGTCTTTTGGTTTTTCTAAAACGAATTCTAGGTGTTTGAATGTTTTTGAAATGTCGCAGTTATCCATGGTAGATCTTGTTTTATGTAGTTTATCTTTTAATGCCTTACATTCTATTGCAAGTGATCCCATGGTTTCAATTTCACCTTGTCCATCAGAGATGGGCAAGATATCGAGTGATTCATTTAAGCTATTGGAACAAGTTCTAATAGATTCTTCTAAAAACTCTAATTCGTATCGAATTATCTAATAAAACATTTTACAAATAAATACATATATATATATAGCATGGTTATAAATAATTATATATTCTTACATTGCTATCGATGATTTCCTGGTTTGGTGTAATATCTTTCAAATTTGTTGTAATACGTAACAAACTCGATTCAATATTGTTTTTGAGTTCACTGTATTTGTCAAATTGTTTCTTAAATGTCATCAAGCGCATTTCCTTTGCTCTTAAATTATTCTTCAATTTGAATGTATCATTCGTATGTTGTTCACATATATACAATAATGGTTTTACATCAATTTGATTCTGGAGTTTTTCTATTATGTCCTTCAAATATATAAGCTTGTCGTAATGAATTGTCACATTTGTGATTGTATTCTATGAACAAAATGTAAAAAAAATATATCAAATTAGTTCACAAAATAAAAATATTTGAAACAATTTTAATTATTATTAAAAACAGAATATAATTATTTGATGTATTTTTTACTTGTGTATTAGATAGCGTTTGAACGTAATTAGTTGACGTTATTTTCGTTAAATCAAGAATAGAAACTCCAACTTCATCTAACCATTTTTGTTCAGCTGTTAATATATGTTCTAAACGAGACCACTCATTTTGAATAGACAAAAGCCTTTTTATATTTAACTGAGTGTTATTCAGTTCCGTATCCAAATATTTTATCATGTTTTTATCAGGTTTTTGGGATTCCGATAAAGTTTTTAAGTTTACCAGTTTTGTAGTAACATGATGATAATTATCAAGATCCCCCTAAAACAAAATTGCAGTAGGCGTTGAGTTATCATTAGAAATTAAAGTAAGTTATTTTAAAGTCTATCATACCAAAATATGTTTGATGTTATAATATTTATTTGTATTTTCAATACAATTTTTTACAGGTCCACAAACTAATTCCAACTGTTTAGAGTTCATATTGGTGAAATTATCTTTTTCGATTTCATCAATAAAAAGTTTGTTTGTATTTCTTAATTCTTTATCTAGTTTTATCGCAGCTTTTAAATATTTATATGTGTCATCGGGTAATTTATGTTTCGAGCTGTATTTTAATTTGTAAATACTTATAATATCATATAACTCATCAATGGCTAATTGATTATGAGCTAATAATACTTCCAAATTGTTAAGTTTTTCCTAAACAATATAATAATCAATATAAATAAAAATATAATATATAAGAAACAAACATACAACATTAAAATAATCAATTGAGTAGGTATTCAATTTAAAATTATATATAGACTATAGAGTATAAGAAGAATTAAAATATTACTTGATATGACGATTTTCCTTTTTTTAATTGTTCAAAATCTGATTTATATTGTTCTATTTTTTTGTGTACGTTATCAATTAATAAAATTTGATTCTGCCAATCCACTACATCAACATCCTCGTTGAAAGTATCAATCTGACATTTAACTAATTTTATCTTATTTTGGAGTTTTTCTATCATCAATTTAATTTTTTCAAATTCTTCACTATTGTTAGTTTGATTTTCCTTTATGTTAGATACATTCTTAATAACTAATTCGACTTGGTTTATAATTTGATTTGAATTTATAGGATCCTCCAAATGAAATTCCAAGTCAGCATCAATCAATTTCTAAATAACAATATTGAAATAATTAAAAAAAAATCCGACAATATCATAAGTCATGGCTGAAAAAAACTATTCAATTATAGTTAAATTATATCATAACTAATAATATATTTACAATTTAAATAGAGAATGAAATAAAACTAATGAGATTAATAAGCGAATGGTTAAAAACATTTGATTCAAAATTGATAAAAATATTAATTATATGAATTATGAGCACTATTTTTTAATTCATTAAAGAATGCAAAAAACAAATTATTTAAAATTACAAAAAACGGATGCATGATATCGATATGTTAAAAACATATAAATTAACGATTAAACATGCTTTAAAATCGCAATTAACTCGAAAAAAATAATAAATTATTAACTCTGAAAAAATTGCTATAAAAAGGTAAGAAAAGATAATCTCAACAATTATGAAAATTAAAAAGATACTAAGCAATAACACACAAAATGTGCAATAGTTATAAAACTAATAACACTAAAGAAATACCTCAAGTAAATTATGATAGAGATTACTTATAAAATATACAATAGCTAAGAAAATTAAATACAAAAAAATACAGGAGTACTTACTTTATGTTTTGAGATGTAGAATTTGATAAAATCCAATAACTCCAAAATCTCATTGTAGAATATACAATACATAGCATATTTTTTATCATTGTCAGATCTCATAATATTATTTTTAATGCCATTAAGATAATTAGAAATTGTGGATGAGTCGCTCAGTTTAAATGCTTTTATTTTTGGTAATTGATCATCAACCTTATCTGACTCAAATGTCATTCTAGCCCTATCACCAATGAGCTTCGTTCCTATCACTTTAATTGAACATGAGTTAAGTGGAGATTTTTCAGCAGAAATAAAACATTCAATAGTATTCTGGTCATCTTTATCCATATCATTCAATTTCGGCTTATCGCTTGTCTCAGGTTCATCAACTTCCTCCTCTATCACCGTCTCTTTTCCATCCACCTT
>VUJU01000426.1:1938-75841 GCA_009835225.1 Aphis craccivora
AGCATTATTTCGACACGTTCTCGTGTACACAGACACAAAAAAAAAAATAATTTGCAAATATTCATGGTTTTGACGAATTTTTGTCAATATTTGAACTTCAAATGCTATTAAAAAAAAATTGTGCATATGTATTCTTATAATTTTTTAATCACTATAAGAATAACCTATGAGGAACTTTGTATTAAATTTTCAAGTATTTTAATGGGGCCAAAAAATTTTTATCGACACTTCAAAAATATTTTTTCAGAAAAATTGAAAATTTCAGTTGTCTATAAATAGTTCAAAAAAAGTCAAACTATTTTGAAATTTAAATCTACGACTTATACTTTTTGAATAATAACAAATATTTAAAATTGATTTAGGATAAATCGTTATCGTTACGCTATTTCGTTAAAATTTAAAATTCAAACGCGCTTAAAATTTTTCCTATAATGATGATTCGATTTTTCTCTGTAGCTATTTGAAGGAAAACTTACGGAAAACTTAGTGTTGTATTTTTAATCCTTAATTATAAACACAAACAATTTTATGATTTTTCAACTCCAAAATTACTTGCAAATTTTCGCGTTTTCGACAGATTTCGTAAATATTTGAACTATAAACGCTTATAAAAAAAAATTGTGACTAATGAATTTTAATTTTTTTTAGCTACAATAAAAACAACTCATAAGGAACCTTGTATTAAATTTTCAAAACTTTTTGGTCATCCAAAAATTTTTTATCGACACTTTAAAAAAAATTTCTCAAAAAAATCGAAAATTTCAGTGGTCTATAAATAACTCAAAAAAAATCTAATATTATGAAAATTTAACTGTATATAGATAATACTGACATAAACATTTGGTGAAAATTTCAAGTATTTACAGTGGTTAGTTTTTGAATTACCACCATAAAAAAAATTCGATTTGGTCGAAAACTGGTTTTGCGTAAAAATTCCCGTCACATCATTGTAAAATCAATACATTCTTCACTTCGTTCAGAATCTAAAATGTAGGTAACTGATTGCTTGTTTTATGGAATTTCTACGTCATAATGTTTTATTCAAAATAAATTTATTTTCCTTATATACCATTTTTTTTTTTTTTTTTTTTAATGTTTATTTTGGCAAAAAATTAAATTAGTTTTGTTTTTTGCATTTAATTAAATACAATATGAGAATATTATAAAATTATAAAATAACAAGTAAACAATTATTAATATTTCATTTTGAAATGAAACCATGATTTACCTGACAATACAATATAATAAGAAATAAAAATAATAATATTTATTTTATTTTTTTTTTTTTTAAACCGCCAAGAAAGTAATGCGTATAATTAAATTACATTACTATAAGTACAGAAATCTTACATTACACGCATTTTATTTGATTAATTTTCACAGCACTAATGCTGCACTTATTTACTAAAGTTATCATGTAATATGATTTATTATAAGAACGGTGTAAGTGGAACCTTGATAAGTCAAAAAATTGCCATTCCCTTGAATTTCCACTTATCGAGGTTCAACTGTATTGTGTACAATGTAGGGATATAATATTGGTAACTAATAATAATATTATCTTACACCTACACGTGAATGTACTGAAATTGCCTATACAAAACGCCGTGTTATACTCATTTTCATTCCAAAAGGAATGTAAAATTTAATATAATAAACGATTCATGAGCCACGGATTATTACGGTTCGATACATTAATTTAAATTAGTAATCAGGTCACAAAAAAAAAAAAAAAAATTATAATAATAATAATAATTTGTATATTTTATAGATCAAAATGTCATTTGAAAGCGCATATGTACTTCTAATCTAAATATGATATCGAATTGTTGCGAAATAAATCCTCTGTCATTTTGTCATAAAATAAAAATACATATAAAACAATCTAACTTTAACTGTACTCGTGAATCTATTTATTTCAATTAGCAACTAAATTATATCCAACACAAAAATGTAAAACAATTTAAAAAAATATATCTATTAAAACATATTATTATATATTTTAATAAAGGTAAAAAAATGTTATTGATAAGTTTTATTAGACAGTTTTGTAATGAATTTAAAAAACTGGTGCTTAACTGTTTTTTTTTTTTTTTACTGCATAAATATATTAGATACATTTTAGAATATACATCAATATTTTAGTTCCTTAATCTCAGATATCATAATACGAGTATTATACTTATAGATGTTCAAAATCATTTCATGTATTTTATTATTTATTAAATGTAATATTTTTGGACAGACACCTTCTTTTATGAGCCATTATTTCATCCTTAAGTTTTATATTTCTTAAAAGGAGAAGACAAAAATTAGATTTAATATATTTATATATTTTTACATAAAGTATTATTTAATTTAACCGAATGTCCAAACTTACTTTAAAAACTTTTTTCCTGGTTACGGTTAAAGTTACATAGTTTACTAAAACCTTTTATATTCAATGTATTAAGACAAATTTTACAAATAATGTGTAACATAAACTTATTTACCCAGATAATATTATTTTTACTATAAAACATTATTTAAATAATTGATTATTTGTTTGACATTATCATTACTTTGTAAATAGTAAGTTTATAAAGTTTATCACTTTTTCATACTGTAAAATATACATGTTTTTATGTTAATGTTAATATTATACTATTTTTTATCATAATTTTAAATATAGAATTTAGATTTTACCCCATATATAATTGCATACTTGAATAAATAAAAATAATATCTATTATAATTTATCTAAGTGATTTCCCACCTTGAATATACTGTATTTACCTTATTCATCAGTAAATACTTCATAATAAAAAAGGGGGCAAGTGAGTACCGCTCTGCTGTACATTATGTGTCGTGTGGATCATTATTATATATTACAGGAGTGTTAAATTTGAATCCAATGATAGTTATCATTGTATACGAAAAACGATTCTGAACGAAGATGATTTGTCACCCTAGGATATAATTTCCAGTGGTTGGTGAAAAAGGTGGTTTATGTTTTAATGGCCTGAATACACCAAAATTTAAGTTCTTGTATAATTATTGTAAGCTAAACATATGAAAAACCTTATATTAAATTTTCAACTCTTAGCTACTTTAATTATACCTACAAAAGAATTTGACAAATTTTTGTCAATATATGAACTTCAAATGCTAATAAACAAAAAATTGTGCCTATGTATTCTTATAATTTTTTAATCACTATAAGAATAACTTATGAGGAACTTTGTATTAAATATTCAAGTATTTTGATTGGAACAAAAAAATTTTATCAACACATCAAAAAAAATTTTTCAGAAAAATTGAAAAATTCAGTCGTCTAATAATAGCTCAAAAAAAGTCAAAATATTTTTAAAAATAGATAATATAAAGAGAACGCCAATTTAATAACTGGTAAAATTTTTAAGTATCTATGATTAATACTTTTTGAATAAAAAAAATATTTAAAACCGTTTCTGATAAATCGTTATCGTTACTTTATTTCCTAAAAACTTAAAATTCAAACGCACTTAAAATTTTTCCTTTAATGATGCTTCAAAATTTCTCTATAGATACTTGAAGGAAAATTTATGGAAAACTTAATGTTGTATTTTTAATCTTTAGTTATTAACACAAACAATTTTATGATTTTTCAACTTCAAAATTACTTTCAAATTTTCGCATTTTCAACAGATTTCGTAAAAATTTGAACTAACTCTTATAAAAAAATATTGTGACTAACGATTTTTAATTTTTTTAGCTACAATAAGAACAACTCATAAGGAACCTTGTATTAAATTTACAAGTATTTTTGGTCATCTAAAATTTTTAATTGACACTTCAAATAAAAATTCTCAAAAAAATCGAAAATGTCTATGGACTATAAATAACTCAAAAAGTCAAAAAAATTTGAAAATTTAACTGTATATAGATAACACTGACATAAACATTTGGTGAAAATTTCAAGTATTTACAGTGATTAGTTTTTGAATTACAACATATAAAAAATTGATTTTTTTTGAAAACTGTTGGAAAATGTTTACTTTTTACCTCTATAATGCACCAATGATAATTACTTTTACATCGTTTTACACCGGAAACCACCCTCAAAGTTTGAAATTGGTGCATTATTTCGACTATTTATGCTATACAGACACAAACGAGAAAAACATACATCATTGTAAAATCAATACAATACATTCATCACTTTTTTCAGAATCTAAAACTACATTTGGTAATAATTTGACATCAAATATTATATTACCCGGACACATAAGTTCAATTTCTAGGTTGTTTGATTATTACATGAATATATATAATATAATAAACCTACTTATAACTTACTGAGCTCTAGAAATATAAATTTTTATTTATTATTTAGATTCTAAACAGAGTGATACTGAATGTATTGACTTTACAATGATGTGTATGTTTTTATTTTCATATATGCTTACCCAATAAGTAGTAAAAAAATGTTTCAATTCTCAACTTTAAGTGTGCTTTCAGACAACAGTTTTAATCCAGTTTGTATTTTAAAAACCATCAAAATTCAAAATTCAAAATATTTTCAAAAAAAAAAAAAAAAAAAACCGGAAAGAATTAAAGAAAAATAGGAATTATTATATACAAATACAGTTTTTGATCATTTTGATTTAATTTTTTTTTGCGTAACTTGGAAAAAAAAACCCGTTAATGTTTATTTGATATTTTAATCAAACATTTCTGTGATCATTTTATATATTATATAGTCTATCTTTAAATCTAATACTATTTTTTTTGAGCAATTTAAAAACACAAAACATTTTTTTTTTCAAATATTAATGAATAAAAATATATGAAGTTATTCGTTAAAATGTAAACAATAAACACATTTTAATCATAAAAGCACAATAAATTTATCTTTATAAACATTTAATAATATTTGTTTTGTAGTATGCCTTGACTGTGGACTGTATTTTGTTCACTTGTGGAATTTTCTTAGTTGATGTTTTGTTGTTTTTATCGTATAACAATACTGCACAAGTCTGCCCTTGGTGGGTCTTGCTACAGTAAGATTATGTAGGAAAAAACGTCCAAACTGCGCAAGTCTGCCTGGCTAGGTCTTGCTACGGTAAGGTAGGACTGAATACTGACCGATTTTGTGCTCCGCACTGGTATTATAGGCGGCGGCGTTGTGTAATATCCGGAGCCGCCCGCGCTTGTCTTGCGATTGATTAATGCAGTCGTAGCCACGTCCACCGTGGCCTGTGATTCGCTAAAGCGCCCGAAGCTACGCCACCGTGGCCTATGATTCGTTATAGCTCGAAGGCGCTTCCCGGTTCCGTCACAGAACACGGGACCGGCCGTTTGTTTATTATGGCACCGTAGCCAGCGTGCAAATCCGGGCTCCTCCGGCGCAGAGCGAGCGGGTTGCCGAACGCTTCGTCTTTGCTCACCGTGAACCCTTATGCCATTATTGGTGGTAATGAACGTTTATGACACAATACATAGATTCGGCCCCTTACAGTCGGCGGAAGGTTAGTAGCTCATCAAACGTGCCCGTTGCAGCGTTTATTCGCGACAATCGACCAGACAGAGTGCCGACCGACTGTATTTCGAATCTCATGCTTGTTGTGCGACGTATTTTGGCCAACGGCCCCGTACAGAATTACACACATATTATATATTTAATAGAGAAATTAATGTTACCGAAGGAATACGACTTTGCGTGGCGTGAACAATATTCATCAAAAGTAAAAAAAAAAATTATAGTTAAAAAATATTTTGCAGATGAAAATTTAAGAAATGTAAAATTTGTATAGGATATAAAGCTGGGTAATCAAATACAAATTTCCTCATTAGCCATTTAAAATAGAACCATACAATTTAAAAAATAAACAACATTTTTTCATGAATAATTGTTCAAATTTAAACAAAATTACACATTATAACTATAAATAATTATACTTATTATTTATTACATTTACATTATTCATGTGATCAGTAGTTAGTTATGTGTATATTTCATATACACACATTGATATTTACAATTGTAATGTATTCCATATAAAGTAATATAATCTACTACATTAGAACTTAGTACTTACGTATAGTAAAATAAGCTGTTTTACTTTATATCAAAAGGCTTTTGCACACAAAATTCAAAGTAAAATACTTGGTGATATAAGTCGATATACCATCCCACTCTGTAGTCTGTATCGGTTTTGTATACAAAAACCGAAAAAAAAATTAATATATCATTAAATTAAAATTTAACACATTCCTTTAATTAACTTACTTAACTATACAGCAAAATGAACCAATTTTCCCACCTCTTTATTTTATTTTTTTAAAGTCAATGACATAATATAACATAATAATATATTATATATCAAAATATATTTATAACACACTAGATATAAAAGACTAAAGTAAATATAATTAATAGTGTTATCAAACATTGTCTAAATTAACAAAGTTTGCGTACAACACAATATACAAAATAATAATACAAAATTAGACTGGTGTATACCGTTTTGCTGCGCATTATATATCGAGTGGATCACTATTATATGGGCGTGTTAAATTGTAATTAAACGATATATCATTCTATACGAAAAACGATTTTGAGCGAAAACGGTTTGTCAGCTTATAACTTAGTAGGTATATTTCAAGATATGTTTTTTTGATATAGCTATTAAGAGGATTCCATACTTATATGAATTATTTCCGTCTTACATGCATACAATAGCAAATGTTCTTTTAGCAGAATAAATTTTGCAATGTTAACTTTACTATTAAAGTTAATGTACCAAGTAACAATCTTAGAGGTGATAATATTTATTAATATATAGGTATTAGCATCTCGTATGATTTTATTGATGTTTTAATTTTTGAATGAGTTACAAACATTTAACAGTTTTAATATTTTACAAAACTATTATCGCTCAATTAAAAAGTAATACAACATCAATAAAAGGCTAAAATTAATCTATAAAAGATTCGAATTCTATGATGTGTAAATGTAATATATTTGATTATAGGTAAATAATAAATATACTCTAATATTAAATCTAAGAACATAAAATGGATTAGAACAAAAATTTTCTATGCTGTATATATTATGTAAGACACACGTGGTTTAGCATTGTCTTAAGGTAATTTATTAGATGATAATATTATATTTTCCGAAAATTTTTATTCTTATTATACTTTTAGTATTTAATAAATTGTTATAATATAATAATATGTATTTATAGCATATTATTACATCAACTTTTATAACTCAAAATTAAATGACATATTTCTGAAAATAAAAATAAACATAAAATATCTATCTATAATAACAAATAATCGTCTTAATATTTTTGTATTTTATGTTTATAATATAAACTACTTATGAGGAATCTTGTGTAAAAATTTAAATACTGATAATATTATAAAAAAAGAAAAGTTTTTTTTTTTTATTTCTAGCTTTAAAATGATAGTGAATTTTTAAAACCTTGACAAATTTGATTAGAATTCTAGCTTAATAACTTATAAAAAATATTGTACATTTGTAACTATAAACCTTTGATATTTTTTAATTCAAAAATTAACAACGTGTATGTATTATATTATGTTCAAGAATTTCTACTACACGAGTAATTTTCAATCGAAATTCATAGAAACAAATTCTAAACATTTTGAAAATGTCATGTATATAAATACTTCAAAAGTTAAAAATCTTGAAATATTTTATAGTTATTATAATAACTACTATTTGGTGAACATTTCAAGTTACTACATTGATGTAATATAATATTGCAAACAACTGATGAGTTTTGATATTTGATAAATATTATACATTATAATATTAATGATTTGACGACTATTATCAACAAATTTAATTTTTTTTTTGTTAGCGGTACGCAATAATGATATATTTATCATTCGAGTTGGTCATAAATACATAATGTTAGACTTTTATGGAGTTTTTAATATTCTTATTTTAATCTTCAACAATTTGCTTGACAATTGTGTAATTAAATCACTGCAGTACAAATTAATGCTTTACTGATTTTCTACAGTTTTCGTCGCACAAATAAAACATTAACTTTGGTAGAAATTTCACCATGTCATACTAATGAGTTTTACGCCACAGTTAACGATTTATATTCAAACTCGCAGTAATAGTTTTAATAGTGCGAAAAAAAACATTAGTCTTACGCAGTGGTTTAGATATTAATTATTTACACACTAATAAAATACGTTCACGGTGGGGTTAAAAATTGTGTCCAGCTAGAAAATTATCATGAAAAACTTTTTAACGCAATTATATTTTAGCACCACTACTGTTTTGTTCTCATTTTTTTTTTTAATGACCGTCGCGGGATTTACATAAAATATTATGTTATGTTATATTATTATCACTAGTACAAAATACAAATTCGTTTTAGTCTATAGATCGGTCGGATAAGTGGAGTGATTGACGCACTCGTCTCCCTCAAATATTAAAAAATTTTCGTAAAACAAGTCACGCACAGCCCTAAGATTTCTGACAGTTTTCTCGATTTCCGTGAAATTTTAAAATAATATTTAATCATAAATCTGAGCAGCTCAAACTGATTCTAATCTGTGTAAGACCGTAGCATGAAAAACACACAACGTGTCGTAACCATCAACTGGGGATAATGTTACAAGGAGTAAACGGATTTTTGAGGTCACAATCGCTCGTCATATCAACAAAACCAACGAAAAGTAACTACACAGTATTTTAATAAAATACGAAAAATAAAGAAGTAAGTATTATATGAGAATTTTATTTTTATTTTTGGAGATGGAATTGTAAAAAAAAAAGTGAATTAGATTTTTCTCAAATCAAAAGTAGAAGCACGATAAGTGAGGGCAAGTAAGATAAAGCCTCACTGATGTAATAAGAAGGAAGGTAGGTAATAAAAAATAAAATACGCATTTCTCAATTTAATATTTGTTCAAACTCGACGAATATTTTTTATATTTATAATGTTTAATAATTATTATATTTTATATTTAGATTTTCAGTTTTCGTTATTTTGAGCTTGTAAATGTACCCAGATAAATTATAGAATAATATATTAAATCACAACTGTGACAATAACGTTATTGCCATCGCATGTCGTGATATCAATATACTGGCCTATTATATCGTGTCTCACAACGACTGGGTTGAAACATATTATTATACTATAATCTCTCCGTTGGCTGAAATAGATACACATGATATATATTTATTACACCTACTAGTATGTAATAAGGTGAGTTAAAAAAATAAAACATAATATAACAACAAAAAAAAAAAATATTACATCTGAACTAAATGCTAATTATAATTTTTCGATCAAACAGTTATTATAAATCGTATACAATTAAACAATACAATACGATATAATTACATTCTATATGCCAAATTTATGGTTTTAAATTATTAGTGTCTCTGAATTAAAAAAGAAAAGAAAATAACAACAGTTTGTAATTAGATAACAAAATAACTTATCCTCTCTTCTCCACCGCAAAATTAATAAAAAATAATTTTACCTACTTCATAAACTGTTTATAAAATACCTGCGATGTCATTAAAATATTGTGATATAAAATCGCTTCCGTTTTAAAAAAAAAAACCCACTACCTGACATTAAAAACCTCTTATATAAGCTTTGTTAAAACCGTCGACTTATAAAACCTGCTGTAAAGCAATGCGTACGCGTTTCCAACAAAATATATAATATTTAATTTGGCTCAGCGTCGTTTCAAAACAACTTCAAAGTAACTCCAATCATATTTCAAACTTCGTTTCCGTAGATCATTGATAGTTTTTATTATTATTTTTTTTTCTCCACAAAACGCGAGTACTGAAAAATCATCGGGTTTCGGCACACGGTAGGTGTTCGTTCGTGTCAACGACGACGCCTCGTACACGCGGCACGTACTTACGCGCGTTTAATTCGCAGTGGGGTAGGTCGTCTCGGTCCTGCACAACAATATCGCATTATGTAGGCCGTCCGAAAATCCACGGCGGCGTCGACGACACGCGAAACCGCGTGCAGATTTCGTTAAGCTCGTCGCGTTGCTTGCCGCCGCCGACTACGACGCCGACGACTACCGCTCCGCCGGTGGCGGTACATCAGTTTCATCGGGACCGTACGCAGCTCGGTCGTGCCCGTCGTCGTCACGCTCCCACTCATCCCTCTCACGCCCTCGATCGCGATATCGTCTGTATATTTTCTCGCGATCACATTTTCGTCTTTGCCGAGTTCTCGGTCAGGATTACTCAACCCCCGGGGGGTCGTTTTTCTTGATCTGCGTCTAACAGTGTTCGGCGTTCGTCGAATCGTGGTGATCCGGACAAGTGGACACCGAAAATACGTGCATTCGTGTACCCGCAAGTGTCGTAAACTATACCGATAAACAACAGTGGTCCGCGTTGAAATCTCCACGTCGAGCCTAACCGCGATTTCGATTCTCTTGTCGCCGTATGACATAATATAATTATTATATTCAACCGGCAGTCTTTTCAACGCGCTACTAATCGCATTCACAAACCGCACTCCATTCCTGCCGCCGATCTATAGTGTTGACACGAGTGTACGCCGTGTACCTCGTAATCTCTTTAACTGTACCAGTCGGTAAGTATTCGACGACGTATACAATAAATAATGTTATATATATAAAAAAAAAAAGCGTTTCGGTATATTTTCCTCGATGACGCATTTTTACGGCTGACGCAGTGATGCTTATTCCGTTTTATAGATCTTCGATAAGATAATAATGTATTCCATTCTCTTCATCCTCATTAATGTTATTATTTATCGCATACGGCAACGATACCCTGGCTTGAAAAGCGGATAATAAACCGGAAATCGATTCAAATCGTCTGGTCGTCATTGTTTTTATTATTGTTATTATTACGTCTTTCGTCGATATAGTTTTGATGTGGGTCGTCGAAGCGATCGAGAAGAAACAATGTTCACGATCGCTGTATACGTATCTACCTATAAACATTTAAACTGCCGACGAAATAGTGCCGTCAGGTTAGCTGTTAGATTTAATCGCAAAACGCCATGGTATTTCGTACTGTCACTGATACTATTATGTACTCGGGGTGATCGAAATGGATTCGTGATGTGAACGGTGGTTCTTAGCGTTCATGGAGTCATCGTTGCTTTGATCGCACGCGTTTCGTATTGCTCCGTTTGCTGTGTGCGGTTCACGCTAAATGAATAAAAAAAATAAGTCAATTTTATTCAACCAGACATAGTTACGTAAAAAACTGTTTTGACGAAACTCGCGTGCCGTAATAATAACTTTAAAAAATATACACATTTTGTACAATGCCAATGATGACGACAAGTGGTATACGCCAATTTATGTTCATAGATGACGGGCCTAGTTATTATATGTTCCGAGTAAATATTATATACATATATTAAAATACGTGGGAACTTATAATGAAACAAAATGTCGTCATTAGCTTTAATGAAAAGTACCGACTTTAGAACTATTATAAGCCTATAAATTGTCGAAAGTAAAAACAATTTATTATATTATTTTAAGTCTGTACTTTTTTTGAAAGATAAAAATGTTATACTCATTTTATCGTTTAATCTTTTAAACAATATCATCAGTCATCAGCTTATTATATGAATAAAAATAAAAATAAAAAGTCCTTGTAAAATTATATTAATAATAAAAATAAATTTTCTAAATTTCTTACTTAGAATATTTTAAAAATAAATAAATAAATCTTTTAAGGTCACAATATGTAAAGAATTATCATAATTATAATATTTATGTTGTTATTTATATACTAGTCATGGTAAGTAAACAATGCAAAATTATTTATTTTTATTCATTTAAATGATTTTGTATAATTATTGCAGTGTAACATTACCCAGTTTTTCGAGTAGAATGGAAATTTTGACAACGAAATAAATTATTTTTATTGTGTTATTAAATAAAGTTCTGAAATTAAACATTTAGATTAAAGAACTTCATAGAATTATTCAAATTTCGATCAGCCAGCTATAAAAAAAAATGCTTGTTGTTTCATGAAATTAAACCATATAATATTGTGATTTATTCATTACGTTGATGGTTTTAAACGATATAATGTGTACTGGACACTCCACAGCGTAACCCGGGCCATCAGATTTTTTTCATTTCACCTGCATTTCACCTGGCTTGTAATTGTGATTTATATATCAAGACGTGCTCATCTCCAAATTTTTTCCTTTAATATTTCGTGTCAAACTCCACTCCAATAATCATACACTGCTTTAATAATATTATTACGACGGAACCACACACAAACGTTCGATTTTATTAGCTGTTACGAGCTAGGACAATGTGATATATGAATTGCGTTCGTTGTTGTATGTGACCGGCCAGCTCAAAACGCCGAGGATACCATTTATCAACAATTATTATTGTTTACGAAGCGCTAAATCCGAAACTATTATTTCATTAAAACAACGATTCGGTTTCGGCTGAAACGTTGGCGGCGGCGCGTGTGTTATTGTTATTAGCGAGTTTATATATAATAGTGTAAGTATTATTATTGTTGCATGAAAAAATCTGCACAACTACGCAATGTTTTCTGAATCGTTTCACAACAAAAATAAAAACATTTAACATGGACAACTAATAATCACGCGTTACTCGTAAAATGGAACGAATCGAACTTTTGATATTATGAATTTGTGTGAACGAATTAAATATTATATATTCCCCAGAAATTTATCTTTATTTTCGAATTAAAAAAAAAAATAAAAATCAAACGGTTTTCACACTAAGTATTGTTGATGCGCAATCAAAACAAATTGATCAACTACACGCGAGTGTAATTAAAATGTATAATTAATGGATTACGCGTTGCTTTATATTATTTCACCGTAACTCCCTTTTAGCGGAACCGTTTTATGAATATACCAATGGTGATTAAATAGTTCCAAATCACCCGCGCCATTATAAACGTAACTATTGGAATATTTCATAGTTTATTCGATCGGTCCGCCGTAGCAAAAATAATTTCTCAAAGCTACATAATGTGGTACACGGATGAAGTTTTTATTTAAAAAAACCAAGCGGTTAAAATATAACGTGAAATGCAAAAAAAACTGTTCGCACCTTTAATGAAACTATTCTACGCGTTTGGTTTAATATAATGATTTAATTTTTTTTGAAAGAATTCAATTAAATCGCTTTTTTTTGGACGCTGATTATAAGTCACAAGCTTTAACACAATAGCGTATGATGTGTATTCGTGTTGCATATCATTATATATTAAATTAATTTTTCTATTCGTATTTTTTCGGCTTGAAGGTACACATATTTGTGTATCGACAATCGACAATCAATGCGTGTCTTAAGATACGTCGAAAAAGGTGTTCTTTACTCGATTGTTTCGACGAATTGCGTAAGCACAAAGAAAAACCACCGTAAACTATTGAGACGCGTGTTGAAGGGAAATGTCCGTAAGCTTTGGCTTAATAGAATTTCACTCATAATTGTTTTCGAGGTCCATGTATCCCGTCTGACTTTGATTTTTTTTTTACGTTTCTAAAAGTAAAACGAATAACGCTTTTTCGTTTATTTTATTATTACTTTTTTTTTTTATCATCATCTTTTGTTTGTGTAATTTTATAAAATGACTGTGATCGTTGTTCCCGGGAAATTGGTTTCTCGTTAAAACTGTGATATACAATAGTTGTTTAAGATCGAAAAATAGATATTACAAAAAACAATTGTGCTGGACGGGGTGCGATTTATTTCAAATTTTCCAAGTCGTTTTTTGTTATCCCTTTCACGTGTGAAAACAGTATAATTTATTTAAATTGTTGTGGTGAGCTACTGAATGTTAATCGTCATTTTCCACATTAAAATTTTAGAGTTTTAAATTCCCAGGCATCGCCTATGTGTTTTTTTCTATCTAATTAACGTTTCAACACTAAAAAACTCACATTATTATCCACTATACGATAACAATATCAAATTTATGGAAATCCTATACAGTGACTAAATTATTATTATTATTACACGTCCGTTATAATCGCAGCTCAATTGGATTTGTTACACGACAAGTTAACTTGTCCATTTTGTCGACGTGAAATTCTCTGATTATTCTGATTAAAATGACGACGATTTTTATTCGTTTGATGATCACTCGTGATAATAAAAACACTAAGAAAAAATACCGCGTCTATTGACTTTTACTTTTAAATTGATTTCGAAGTTTAGAAAAAAGTAAAATTAAAAAATAATACATGAATGGTGGCAAACTATTGGGACTGTTAACTCGGAAATCTCATATAGAAGCTAACGATGACCACCGAACAGTCAAGACTTTTACTGTAATAGATGTTCGTATGACTATCTATTGTAAGAAAAATATCCGTCTATAACCATTTTTTTCTCTATGTATATTACAGTTATTAAAATTTGATGTCATAATAAGATGATCTGAATAATATTATCATGCAAGACTTTTAATATTAAATTGGGTTTTTTTATCAATATCGGTGGCAAGATATTTACTTGATTACGAATAATACATTTTATTTCTTGTGTTACTACCAGGAACTACCAGGAATAAATACGAATAACCTAGTTAGTTAATTAACCAGTTACTGTTAAAATTATTTTTAACATTTATAACATTTTACAGATTTTTTTTTATGATATGACTACGGGTGCTTAAATAAAAACCAATTTATCATTATTATAATGAAAAAAAAACAATATAATTGTTCATAAGCTTTTAGTTAATCGATGTGAATAATCGTTTACAACTAATTTCGCATAGTGCTGATCGAAAAAAAAATTTAAATTTAAAAAATAAAATAAAATAAATTAACAAATTTCATCATCAGATGCATAAAATATTTTTTAAACTACGCATAAAGCAAACATTTAAATATAAAATGTATAATAATAATGCGTCAATAATATTATATAAAAAGTGGAGAAAGAACTGAATAATGTTTTGAACGAAAGAAAAATCGTAGCAGAAATTATAAGTTAAAAACGTTCTTAATTTTCAAATTAAATTTTTAATTGGTCAAATTAAACTCCCTGTAGTAGCATTTTAGGCATTTTTATGGTGTCACAGGTATATTCGGATAAATTTATTGTCCTAATTGCCTTGGTGGACATAATATCAACACTATAGCTAGTAATTATTATGTGTAGATGGCAAAGTCCCCAAATCATTTTCATAAATCCCAAAATAAAATTTGAATAGTTGTACCTAAATATTCAAAAATAATTTTTTTTTTCATGACGTAAACAATACAATAAGAATAATAAGTATGTTACAATATGACTTTCCTTAGTACAATAATTGTTATAATATATTCTAAATATTCAAAGACATGTCATCAATTTACTAAAAAATGACGATGCAATAAAAATATATAAAAAATGATAGTATAAAGACGAGAATTTTTTGAATAAAATATTATATATTAATACTTACCAATATGAATTTATATTTATTTTAAAACATTTAAAATAAACAAACATAGCAGAGAGATATAGAGAGGATATTTAACCAGATTGACAAAGAAAAAAATATGAGTTTTATAGTCTTCCCCCCATCAGAAAAAAAATACACAATAATAGGAAATCAATAACAAAAATAAATCCAGAATTTGAAATTTTAGTACCTGATAAATCATATAGACTACAAATGATCAAAACATGTTTATAATGATAATTATAATAATTATAATATACTCTGGTATTCGTAGTAAAATGTAGCCGGATGCAATATTTACCTCTTTTACGCCTATACTACGTATTAAACATTTTCAATTTACTTATTATATTTACCTATAATGCAACTTTTATATCATTAATTTTATATAATATAATATTATACATAAATGTTTTCTCTTTAATCGCATAAAAATAAAATATTTCGCTTGTATTGGATATTAATGGAGAGAGAGAGAGATCCAGATTCCATGAAAGTTATAAATATATACCACTAAAGTATATGATAAGAGACTTTTGAATAACTATCAAACACAAACAAACTCAAGAAAATAAAAACAAATATAAATAAATGGCGTTATACCGTCACTAATATATTATCTTCCTTAGCAAATAATACTGCAACCAGAGCATAAACCTTATACACATAATGGGACATATAGAGTTACAAAAAAATTAAACTGCAACTAATGTGACGAAAGATAATGTGTTAGTTTTGGTTTTACAATGATATGTGTTGTTTTATTTATTGTTTTTTTTTTTTAGTCTGAAGACACTTTTTATCATAAAAAAAAATACTTATATATTCAACTACGGAAAAAGTAAGTTTCTGGTAGAAAATTTAATCTAGTTTGTGCTTTGGAATTCAAAAACTAAAAATATCTCAGAAAAAAATAATAATATGAACAAACGGGAATATTAATCTATTATTTTTATTATTATTATTCAAAAAACGAATAACCGTAAAAACTTAATACGGATAGAATTCTTCAAAATTGTTTTTTTTTTTTTTTTAGTCTTATTATACAATAACTTATTATTGTATTTAAGAATTTAAATTGTTTAACACATCCACTACTGAACGATGAAGTGCACATTTGACACCTTTAAACAGACAGTTGTTTTTTAAACATGTTGTATATAAAAATATAATGTAATATAATATTATGTTAATTTATAAAAGTATTTAATGATGTTAATCATATAGTATTATTATGATAAAATATGAAAAAATAATTTACTTTTATTGTTTTTGCTGTTGAAGGGATGTCTTACTTACTCATTTGTATCTATTTAACTAAAATATGCGTTCAGCTGTTTTAACATCATGTGTTTAGCTTCAATATTTGAGTAAAATAAAACCTATTATTGTTTTTAATGTTATATAAATTTTAAGCAAGTTATTAGAATATACGTAAAATAGTTATAATATTTAAAAATTATCATAATTCACTAAAAATTAAAGTATCGTATGATACATTACATGATGAGGCTGAAACCGCTGCACGAGTATTTTAGTATGGTATACTTTAGTAAAACGGAAAAAAACGAGTTGGGTACGATGTCCTCTAAAAAAAAAAAAAAAAACATTTTGAATATTTTATATTCATTTGTTTTATTTTTGGTGATTAAGATTTAGATTCATAATATTAATGATTAATGCCAGCATGGGTTTTTATCTTACTCCAGAGTATTTGGACATGCGTCATGGAATAGGTCACATCGAATTCATAATCAGGATTCACGTGCATATTTTATACCCAAATGTAATTATTTTTCATTTGGAACATTAATTTTTACGCTCAGAGTATTTTCATAAATATAACGTACGGTAATGAGCACGAGTGTATTAATACGATTCACTACGATCAAATACATTCCAAAGTTCACTCGTCCGATAAACGTAAAAATACATTTAAGAGAAACCAATATAATACACCTACTTTCGGAAATAGCCATACAATTATTATACTCGGGGAAGTCCGGTTGTCAGTATTCCCATTTCCTTTAGGAAAGAACTTATATGTATATATTCATGTGTTTAGGAATATTAACCGCTTTCGTTCGATCATTGACCTGTCAAGATATTATCCCCGCAATAGACAACAAGTAGCGGAAAATATCACTTTACATTGACTGCCATGGGTGAAAATCGCACGGGAACAAAAAATAAATAATGATAACAATAAAACAACATAAATACTTGTCGCGTCGAATACATTGTCTCGACAGGCATTGTGGCGTTGAGAGCTTATATGTCTTATCTCGTTGTAGAATATTCTGTCTAAACATTTTATTTTTCGAGAACTTTGATGCGCGTGGTCACTTGAGGCCTCGTTAAATCGTTACCATTCACACTTCAGGTTTCAAACATCGCTGAATTGACTACAATATCAAATGGAAAAAAAAATCTTTTCGATTTTATGCAAGTTTGCTTATTAATTCATAAATCAAATATAAAATTCCTAAAGTCAAATATAATTTACTAAATTGATTTTTTTTTTAATTTTATTTCTGTGATATTATTTCATTGTCCGATTAAATAGTTTAACTTTCGTTGAGACATACAGAACACGTAATTGTGTACAATTATCGCCGAACGCACATATTTTAAATAATTTATCGACATGAATATTAAAATGAGGAAACGCATAAACCTATAGTGTATATTTAACTCCAGTAGGAAATATTCATATTCTTGTGCGAATTCCAAAAACACGAAAGAAATTATGCCAAGAAAAACCAACCATTGTATCGCGAGAATAACAATCTCCGTTGAAGGTACACTATAAATATTATTCTGTCATCTGCAGTCATCGCGGTCGCCAAACACGTATATTATATATAAAACATTTTTATTGTTAATTATTATAAATAAACATCGCAAGTCGGAAGATGCACCGATTGTCAATAACGATTTCGTTTACGAGTCGTATTGTTTATCGCCCATTATTTGTATTGTGTTTTTCCTCCTACGTATTATCCGTCCGTACGCGTATAGTATTCATTTCATTTTTCTCTTAGCGGTTATATACCATCGAGCCACGCATTATATCCGCCTTTCTGTGTTCTGGTAACTCTCAGCGTTCCAATAAAGCTCGCACACCATTGTGCGCGTCTGTGTAAAACGTGTTAAATAATTGACGGCGTCTCCGTCTGGCAGAGGAAAATCGATAAAAAATCTAACAATATACCGCAATTATTATTGTAATATGCGCGTTTACCGCAAACAAGTTTTCCGGACAATCGCCACCACTCGGTTCGGACGAGTGGGCACGTTTCGTCGTATACGTTAAAGAATGTGTATATTATATTAGGTTATACTACTAATCATTTATCATTGATTGAAAATAATACACGGGACGGGTCCCTTTGATTTTAACTGCGTACGGCTGGAATACGAGTGTTTGCTTATGTGTGTGTGGGTGTGTGCATCGACCATACACTATTTACTAATCTAAAACAAATTACGTGCACACATACCCTGTGCAAATATATTAGTTCGTTTTTATTTTAAATACTTTAGATACAGCCGGTACACACCTACCATAAAATATAATCAAACACTACTATTAATTAAATCGAAACTGATTTCGAATACCGAGTATGTAATACATTAAAAGGTCGTAGGTTTATAGAATATTTTGAAAACGCGAATATTGGTTTTTAGTAACAAACGTAGTGACTACACTACTGCGAATTTTATATTGACTCGCTTCAGTATTCCTAAATGGGTACAACTGCAGCACACTACATAATATGTCAGTTATGTTTGCTCGAGATAACCACTTCTTACCTGGCTATTAAATAAGCGATTCGCGTTTGAATTTAAAACTAAACATAAAGAAATTGAACAAGAACAGATACGTTGAAAACTATATATACGATATTTATGACGTATAATATTAGATTATTCCAATGAAAATCTATATAAATTATATCAGTCTGTTGTATTTGTCTTTTAGTAGTAGAATATATTCTACGATCAATGTTTCTTGTAGCAAATTGGATATACTTGGTACATTAGAGGATCAAAAGTAAAAGAATTCCCAGTATCGTCATCGTTATTAGTTTGGAAAATAAATAAAATACAGTAATACTCGAATATTTACACAACACACATTTTCAACAAAATTGATTTCATTATTTTGTTGTAATTTAAAAATGAATAATTTATCGTAGAATTTAAAATTTTCAAAATATTTGATTTTGTTTTCTATGCATTTAAATATTTGTTTTACATACATCAAAAAAGCTTAACGATTACACATACATGATGTATATACATACACGATTGATTTTTTAATTCGTTATTACTAGAATATTAAGGTATATTTGAAATAATTTTTGATGAACTTATTATTTTGAAGAATATCGTCAAAATTGAAAAAAAAAATTCTGAAAATTATTTTGTAGTTAAAAATGTATAAACATCATTGTTCTAATACTAAAATCTTAAAAATATAATACAACATAACTCATTAATCGTTTTCACTAAAATTAAAAAAAGGTATCATAATCGTTGATTGCATTTTTGGCATTTTAAGATTAAATTGTATAAAAAAAATTTGTTATCAAATAATTTCTGTTACTTGGTTACTATTTAAGAAATTTAGATCAAGGAAACTTAACACATTTAATGAATTATTTCCTTAATTATATATTTATATACATATTTTCGACATCTACATCTATATATATCTATTATATAACTATATATATATATATATATTTGATATAATGGCTTCAAATTCTACATTAATTGTTTTAGAGTAGCAGCAATGATGTATTTTTTTTAGATATATTATGTAGGTATAATATATTACATTATATCATTTGCCATCTCTGTGTAATAATTTATTTATATATTTTTAAAAAATAATGATAAATACCTTTAAATATCTTACAAAAAAAAAAATAATAAAAAATAGGTTACACGAAATTGATTAATAGTATTATATTATAAAATACCATTATATCAATAATTACTTCCTAAAATTAATTTTCTAGTTATTAATACAATTTAAAATGAGTGACAAAAGGTAATATCCAAATTATTGAATTACATTGATCAAAGAATTAATACTGTAATAGATTTATGAGTTATTCATTAAAAAGGAAAAAAATATTCAAATCTAAAAATAAACATTTAAATATTCTAAGATTATATTTTTATCATAGTCTTAGATTAAACATTCAATTAAACGGTTTATATTCATACGAAATTAATCTGAATATCTGAAAATCATCGAGACACTCATTAAAAATTATTAAACTGAACACAATTGTATATATAATATTTAAAATGTGATGAATAATACTGTACAGAATAGATGTATATTTTATTTCATACGCCGATATTAATGTTTTAATTGCGATTTTCAAGTGTATTAAATATTTATAAGAACTATAAAAACTTAAATTTCCATTATGATAATCATAAAAAAGTTATGTCAGATACACTACAGACGTTATTACTTTAAAATTGTATTAAGCTCACGGGCATTCTAATTAATCACGAAATCCCTGTACTGTGATCTTTGACGTTTCTTCAACTAAGAATAGTAGATTTAATATAATTCATTTATTAAAGCGGTATATAATATCTAAAACCATATTTTAGGTATACGTCACCACCACAATATCACAGGTACAGTACAATAATAATAGTAATAGTTTTGTTTTAGCTATCATTTTGAAATCATTCTAGTCTTGACAAGGTATTAGATGCGAACTCTGCATTCAAATACTAAACGATCTTCAAAGGAACTTCAAAATTCATTATTTTTTTTTTTTTTTTAATAATAATAATAACTCTTTGTTACGTTAAATGTTGAGAAATTCGTATTCAAAGAACGAACTCACTGAATAAATCCCATTTACTATGTAACTGGCGAGCATAAATCGAATTATCTGATAAATATGAGAGTGACATTTTGACTTTGAGTGATTAGATACATAGATCTGCTCAGCACACTTATTTACCTATCCTGTAGTTTATATAATAGAATAAATCCATGAAAATTTAATAATTTGGAATATATTAGAAATTATATTTGTTCAAAATATTTTACAGAGGTAGTGTCAGTAGAAGATACATGATAATATTACTCTATCAGATTTCTGCTTGATGAATACCTACTGTCTTATTTAGTATCTTATAAAAGTCAATACAATTATTCATAACAATAACGTTAATGCAAATATAAAAATAATTACAAAAACTTGAAAAAATGATCTTCGGGGATTTATAGTGTGTAGTGTATATTTTTTTCTTCTGATATTGTTTTAATTTCTTCCAAAACAACTACACCATATTTGATCAGCAATACTCCATTCAACAAATCAAAGTTCACCACAGAACATTTAAAAGAAATTACAGCTTTTGACCAGTTTATTATTGACCAAAATTATTATTGTAAACCACTTTTTTTTTTTTTACATAATCGAAAAACGTTTTAACATTACTTGAAAAATTATTTTAATTATTAAAAAAAAAAAAGGTTTTAAAGATCAAACACGGTAGTTTATTATAAATAGAGAAAAAAATGAAAATAGTTGAAAACAATAAATTCATACTAACTAGCTGGCAGCTACTTATATGTACGATTTTAATCGATCATTATTAAACTAATTGTAGGTAATTAATATTTATCATTTAATCGTATTCTCAGTCGTTCAGTCGTATAAAAGTTTTTTTTTTTACTTTAAAAAAATATATGTATTTTAATCGGAATAATGTACTACGCCTAATATGCCAGCGACAACGTATTGGAACTTAGCCACGTTTTAGCCACCAATAACCATATAAAAATGTATACTGTATTAATAACTTTATAAAATTGTGTTTTGTATAGTTGTTCTATACAAGGGAGAAACACAATTATTTTTTAATTCAAACACAAACATTTCAATTTTAGACCAGCAGTCGTTATGTTATTCAATACTTTTTCCAAAAAATGTATAATCCGTAAATGAAGTACAACAGAGACGACTCTTTCAATATGCCATGTATAATATTATAATATATGATCTAATTGTATTAGTTTATAGTGAATTTTATGGAAATAATAAATAAAATTACAACTGCTTTGAAGTATAAATACTCTAGGGGTGGATGTCACTTTATGACATTCTTAAATAATATGGATTGTAATTTAAATGTTTTTAAATGTATATTAAAATATAATAATAGTTCTAATTTACAACAATGACAAATAAATTGAAAAAAAAATAAATAAATACCTCATTATTCATCAAATATGATATGCAAATAATTTGAAATACTTATAAGATGACAAGATTTTTTGTTTGTCAAATAAAAATTCTATCCGATTTCAATGTACATTGAAATATTTTCGAAATAATTAACTTGATACATAAAAGACGTTTTAGAAGAATTTTAAATTATATTTATTAATCATTTGCAATAATTTATTCAAAAATTGTAATTTTAAATTGTATATTATTCAAATCACAAAACATGCAATAAACCAATGAAATATGGCAAAATTAAATTATTTTTACGGTATACTGTGTTTGCATATAATTGATTATTCCAATTTAATTTTTAACGATTGAAACTGTACCAAAATCTCTAAATGTCAAAAATATTTTTATTCTAAATGCATAACAATATGTTTATAATAATTATGTTGGTAATTCAAATCATGTTTGGATAATCCTCATTCATCATCTGCTATCAAATAAATTCAATTTGAATAATATATTAATTTACAAACTCGCTATTAAAATAATATTAAAAATGTTTAGATAATATTTGAGAAATCTCTTACAGATGCACTTGCAGATAAAGGAAATATATTTTAGACTTATTTTTTCTTAAAATAAAATATTAAGTTTATGTGTATTAAAATTCCCTAGTGATGTATATATAATACGTATATTTAATGGCATAATGAATAAACGATTACATTAATTTCTAAGTAGACGTGTAGTAAGACCAAATGTTAATATTTTGATATACTATTTTGTAACTTATGTAAGCCTTATATTTCTGTGACGACCTCTCATTTCTAGACAACGATCAATTAATTATTATACTGCTTATTAAATATGTATACGAACCACTTCTTGTAGAAGTTCTTTAGATTTACGTCTGTTTTAATATTATAGAAAAGTGTTACATAAAGCTTGGTACAGGATTACGTTTACCAACTTACCTCGTTTACATTGCACTACTAGGCATTTAGGCTAAACATGATGTTATTTTATAACAGAAGTCTGCTACAAAAATAAATATTATTCGTATCGACTATGCGTTAAGCGACATCATATCGAGTACATTATTTATTCTGTCCCCTAAATAAAGGAGTAGGTACATACAAGACTCGTCGTTACCGTCAAAAACCTGAGTCGAATGACAATTCCTGGCTTATAATATATAATAATTTGATGTGCATTGTCGAATTATTAAAAGGCATATATCATATAGCTCTATACATAATAGCTTCGAATTTGCATTGAAATGTTGTACGCGAATTCCAACATATATATATATATATATATATATATATATATATATTATATTATATATATATGATATATACTTGGACCGTTCGAATAATATGTGCGTCTCGAGGTCCACACGCATATTTAGGTATACTACCGATGGGTTCTGCCGGACAATTCAATTTTTTAAATGGACCGGAATATGTAAACGTGCGGACCTACGCCACACTCGCGCACCGTGAAGCGGACATTAAACGGGAACGTGAGGGACGGCACAGGACACGCGGTATAACCACTTTTACGGTAAAATCGTTTATGAAGAACCCACGGCGAGAGTATTATTATGGAGGCGTTTACGGCTAATAAAAGTCGTGCTTAGACCTTTACGGTCGTGCGTGGTCCGACTAAAATGCATACACGTTTCAAATAGTCGGGAGCGGGTGTCTTTCGTTTAGAGCATTTCGCGCGTTACGGACAATTGATGCGTGCGCGTATTTAAGCGTGCATGATGTTTACGAGCGGAGTACTACTAAAAAAAAAAAAAGTCTGAGAAAATTAAAAACAATTTATGGTCTAGTAGTGAAATAGTTCGTTTTAAATGGATAAAAAGAAAAGAATAGGGGAACATGCATGGTTTTCGGATGCTACCAAAGGTGTTTTTAATCTTAAAAAAATACCACCCTAAAGTAAAATCCTAATAACGGTTACGGAAGATCATACTATTTTTTGTTAATTTCGTCTTAATAAAAACTTATCACGAACACTAGCTTATATTATATTAATATCACTAATAACAATGATAATATACAAGACGAATGGACGCCGATGAGAAGGGTTGTGATTTGTAACTGTAATATAATAGTATAATACACACACACACACACACACACACATACACATATATATGTATATATATTAACGACAATATCGACTATTTCGCCAAATACCAACGACTGAAAATCTATAACAATTCTTACACTAATCCTTTAAATTGTTTAGCCGTGCAAACAGTTGAATTCGATTTAAATCACTGTGAGATACCGTCCATAGATATTAGCAGAACACTGAAAAACGTTAATAGAAAGAGATTCGCCTAATTCAATTTCGTCTTAACTCTGATACACAAACAATTGAATCTATAACTTTGTAGATGTTATTTTGTTTTGTTTTTTATTTTTATGGAAATAGTTAAAAAAAAAAACCATATTATATGTGTATAATTACATTATACTAACGAATAATATTGTAAAATATTGCTAACTCACTTCTCAGTAGGTACATAGTACGTATGATTAATCAAAATAATTACATTATTATATAATTTCCATAACCCCAATATGGCCTCCAACTATACATAGAATTTTTATAAGACAATTATTATTGTCATTGCATGTTTTTCTGATTAAAAATAATATATATTTACATTAAATTAAAAAAAAAAATAAAACGAAATAATTAAATGAGAGAACCCACAGATTTTCCTTCAAATTCAACTTAATATTATCACTCTAACAATGTATGATATGTTAACAATTTTGTAATAACAGTTATCAACATTTGATTTTTTAAATGTATATTGTATACGGTCAATATAAAATTATTATACTACATTTTAGGATTCAGATAAATAAAAGAAAACGTACAATCATATTAATAATTAGAATCCATGTTCTATGTTTAAATCATAAAAAGTATAGTATATAGCATAGACACTTTACAGAACTCCTTAATACCGACAATGTCTGGAATCTTCTTAGTTTAAATGCTAAAATGTCGTAAGCGAGGATTATGATGGTCTTTGAGATTTAAATAAATAATTTGTTTAAATAATATGATTTATTATTAAAAAGATTCTATTCTATTTTTTTTTTTTTTTTTTTTTTTGATATAAATCGACGAAAACACGAGTGATAAATAATAATTGCAATTATAAAATCTATGAGTAATTGTCGACCGGTTTCGTTTGAGGGTGGTGGGAGATAATTAATAAAACGTATGATGCGACTATAATAATATACTTAGGAGCGTTTCACTTTGAACCAACGCTTTTTTTTTATATTATAATATTATTATTTAACTGAACGACCACCAAAACACCGTATTATCATATTGTTCTGTAAAATATTTTGATTTGAATATAAAAATTTAATAAAACCAACACTACACTCCACAAGTTAAAAATGTTTTAGTTTATATTTTATATCATTGTAAAAATAATAATGTGTTTAACACGCGTTTTTTTTTGCTAAAACGATATGTGCAGAGTGACTGAACTACAATGAGTATGTTTATTTTTATTTGAAATATCTGGTTTATTTATTTATGGTTTTTAATAGAAATGTATAATATGAAAGGTTTAAAAAAAAAAAAATAATAATAACTTTCTACAAAAACCTAACGCTAAGCGTCGGAATATTATATGAATTTTTTGTTTTGATTTCTATAAAAAGTTTATTTTGTTTTTAACATGTTTTTATTAGTTCTGTGATTTTGTTTCCTGTAAAAAGCAAATTAGATGTAGGTTTAGTGATTTCATATTAGTATTAAAATTTTTAATTCAATGTTTACAAAAAAAAAATATGCTTATATTGTTTGAAAGAAATAGCTAGGTACTTATCGGATTTTTTAAAAATATCATCTAGTATTCTGCATGCGCTACGATCGCTTCAGGTATATTATACGAACTCCTAAATTTTTGAAACGTTATGAATAATAACGTAATATATAAAATAAGTAAAAGTAATAACATCTTGTGTAATTGCTATACGTTATTTGATAACAATATCTCTGTGACCACATCGTTATCATTTATTATTGAATATTATAAGTACCAACATATTCTGTGGTTTGCTATGAACGAAATAAATATTTAAGTGCCAGAATAATAAATTAAAGTCCGTGTAATGTCTACTGAGACTACTATAGTATTATTTCATTTAAGGCTCAGTAGAGATGCGAACGAAAAATAGTTTGTCGATAAATTCGAGTTGATTAAAAACTAAAAGCAAAGATTTGACACAAACTTACTGTTTGCACACTAAACAGGCACGTTTTAACGAGAGATATGCTAGTTATTTGAAAATACAATATAAGTGTAGTAATTATTATTGGTCAAATATTATTTGATTATTAAAAATACATACTCTTGCTTAAATTGTCTAAAAAATATTTAATTTAAATCACATTAAAAGTCTAAAGATTTCATATAAATTTGACCTAAAAATAAAAAAGTAATATGTATTATATTAAAGTTATAGCTGATTTATTTTATTATTATATAATTATCCTGTACTCGATAAATTGTGATTTCCATGAATAAAATTACATGTGTAGAAGAATTCAAAAATTGTGTTTTCTTATAAAAAAAAATACATTAAAATTATAATTATATACAATTAAATTACCAAACAATCTTAAAATGTCAAACTAACATTTTTTTTTTCAAAAGGATTATTATTATTCTTTCATTGCAATTATTGATTAAAATCTATGTTTAGTGTGGTTATCTTCTCGAGCATATCCCCCGATATTATAAAACCTAATGTCTATCGTTTCGGACATAAACCTTTGAGTGTAAAATATTCATTTTTATTACAATAGACAACTATGCGTTATTACAATAATTGAGAAGTATCTTCGATACGTATGCAACAACTGTTTATTGTACAGTTAAGTTTATTGTTAAGTAGTGACCTATGCACATAATAGCCAGCACTAATATTTTGATATTTCGAGTTCTTTGCACAGGAAAACAAAGCGTTGTTAGTTTTCACTTGTTAATGAATGTACATAAGCCTAAAATTCCTCTCTTGTCCTTAAATATTAATTTATATAAACAATAAAAATAGTTAAAAAAAAAAAAAAATCATATTTAAATTATATATAACTACTAAATACTTTGCAACACATATTATAATATCACCCAGAAGATTAAAGCACATTTCATAACTAGGTATGACTATGTTTACCTATATTTTTCAATAAAATATTATATGGAGTATAAAATTGGTAATTATTATAATGTAGAGTAAATTACTCGGCTACACTAGTTTCTTGCGCTGTTACAGACTGCTCTTCCGTCCATATAGTTTTATGAGAAATTGTATTCGTGATGGATATAATTTATCAAGTGCCTAATCTGAAAAATCAAAGTTCTCCGTGGGTGTGACCATTGAAGATCGTGTAACCTGACGTACAGGTCATCGTTGTTGTTTTAACGTTATTCGTTGGAAACTTTGAGGCCCTGAATATGATTATAACGACAGGCATATAAAATATAATACAACACTGCGCGAAAAATACGGTTTTACTTGGGTAATAATTTTTATCTCGCATGCGCTTTTGATTTATTTTATAATACACAAACGTATAATTAAGTTATAGAGTTATATACGAAAAGTTTATATGTCTAATAAAAACTTAGTTTAAAGTAATTTACAGGATTTATTTGGTGTGCTTAAACGATACACGCGCTCCAGTGTCAACACGCTATGCGTTGTATATGTCATGTGTAATACGTATATGCGTATACAATGCGAGGAAATACGTTATAAAATGCACACACACACACACACGCATTAACTTATTTATAAATATAACATCTGACCAGACAGTGTTATGCAATTTGTATATGGACCATTCGGACATACAAACACGAATAAACAGTGTAACGATGTGATCTCCTAAAAAGCGTACGATTTGAACAAGCTTTATATCATTATGCGGGTAAATATTATCAAATATTATTGTTTTCTGATTTTATTCATATTATTTAACATTTAATCAACGTACCGATTGTGAGTAAAAATTTCCATAAATAACCCTACTCCTACGTTTATCCACGTTTTCCAGTAATAACGTTTTACGACGATACGATAATATTCAACGTAGGTAAAATATGCATTCCGGAGAAGGTAATACCACATCACGTTATTAATAATTATATCTATTGAAATATCGTATTGATAACTTTATTCATTATATACATTTATAAAACCACCCAGGTAAATCGCATAGGGTTGCTCCACAGCAAATCGAAGGTTGTTCTTAAGTAAGTACCGGAATTAACTTCCAACTGACCATATGGTTGAATATCGTGAGCTTAGATCGAATTAAGTTATTTTTAAATCAAATTTTGCATAGTTCACCCATAACGTTATTAAAATAATAATAATAATAATAATAATTCATCATCAAAAATACATAATATTTTATATTGATTGGTTGTTGGTTCCATCAAAATACCTTTGGTGATATTTCACAACTGTTTCGTTTCAAAACGCATCGAAAATATAATAAAGCATTGTATAATAACCCTTAAGAGATGGCGTATCTAGTGAATTAGTTCAGCGCTTTCAATTACCGCACAACATGTATACACCAACATGTCTCGATAAGTATCTCATGAAATTAACCACATCGTTGTCCAAATACGGTATGGATATTATTCAATACCGAACATATTTGTTCAGATCTTTAATACATCGCCAATTACCTACAACCGAATCATTTGCAATGGATTTGAATATTTGTGTTTCTAACACGGTGTAAAAAATATATAAAATGAATATTTATTTTTTTCAAATGCTCGAGGTATATAATTTAAATAAAGTTAACTGAAACTTTAATAATTTCTCAAAGACCAATAGCTGTAATCGTAAAATACTGAATGTCTTGAGTTCCCGTGTCATTTTTTATAAATAACATAAAGCCTTTGCTTTAAGAAATATTGCGTATAAAGAGCGAAAGATAATAATAAGTCTTATAATGTATTGGATTTGTTTACATTTCGAAAAATTTAAAATCATTGTATTATTATTAAACCTTACTAAAATCTGTGAAGTTGCAGTATTACAAACAGCAATTACTTTTTATGTGTGGTTTTATCCCATATGTTTTTTAAAATAATTCATACGGTGACCTCAGTCATCGCTCATAACTCATTACATGTATTATTTTTAATAGGTGTTTTGTTTTTTTTCGGTGGACGGCGATGTGTATTACAGTATTTGCTAGATGTTCAGCCATTTTAACGAACGAATCATGTACCTACTATAAGTTGAATTCGTTTTTGTCTCTCAAACAAAATTGTAGATCCACTCACCCTTAAATTACGCCTCTGTTGAAGTAACAGCAGCAGCGCATAACAACAAACACGTAATATGTGTCCTGAATGTTAAGTTTTTACGTTGGTCTTTATGATATGCGTGAGGTTTATTTTTTCAAGAGAGTAGGTAGGTACATAATATAATTTTATTATTTTACGTTGGGCCACCTTATATTTTGGTTACCTACTTTGTTTCGTAAAGCAAAGCAATGTTTTTTTTACATTCAACGTTATTTTTCAATAGTAATTTGTTTGATGTCACGTCGGTCCGTACAAATGTGTCTGTCTAGGCGTGCGTATGCGTAGTAGAAGTTTGATAGTGAAGAAAAAGTAAAATACAAAGAAGGGCAACAGGACGAGAAGGATCGTACGACTGAAGGAAAGAAAAGGTGTTCGGAACCGGGTACCATCTTAAAATATTCAGAAAAATCTTTTGGCACAGGCACCAACGGTACTAATGAATCGAAAAAAATAAAGGTTTTTGAACAATGGACGAACAACCCGTAACGTAAATAAATGACCTGATCCTGAGGACGTTTCTTTACTTATCTAGATTGGTGACTTTTCAACGGAGAGCAAAAAAAAAACAAAGTGGTGGAGCGAATAAAGAAAAATTGAAAAAGGTAAAACGATTTTTATATTTCTTTCTCCACCATCGCGCCTTGGGAACAGAAGATGCGATGAACGGCGCTGACGATATTTACAAAAAAAAAAAAACCTAGTCACGAGTATAGTATATTTTAATTTTTATACATTTTTAAATTAGTGTTGCACTATTATAATAAAGTCGATCATCGTCAGATAGAAAGGTTTTTAAAACGAGTTGTTGAACTATAATTGTATGATTATACGAACTTATTAGAAACATTAACGTTTTCTTTGTGCGTTACTCAATTAACATGTTTTATCGCGATTTCCGAGAACACTATTTCTTGGATGGTATATTGTCATAAAAATAAAGTTTTTTATTTATTCGAATATAAATAAATAAAAAATTAAATACGACACTTACGTAATAGAGGTTGTTTTTAAAGTAGATAATCCTTTTTAACGTTTAAACTTCAACGAAAAAAAAATATATATGATTTAATAATCTTTTACAGACGAAAAATGTTATTTACATCATATTATTGATTAATGATTAGGTACGCAATATTATTGAGAAATTATAGTATCGCGCCGACGGCCATATTTTACTGACAACCGAAATATATGAAGTAAAATTGACTTTAATTTGAACTACCAAAAGTGAAAAGGGGACATTTCTCATTGGTCAAGTAATGAAAAAAAAAAAATCACTTTAAATAAGTAACGAAACTAAATTAGCATCAGAAAGTTATTATACTCGTAGGTAGGTATGTTAAAAGTTGTTAGAACAAAATTTGTTCTATAAATTATTTAATAATTTATTATTTTTTAATTACCAATTATAATAGTAACATACTCAGGTGTTTAATTATTTTTTTCTGTTAGAAATATATCACTTTGTGTAGCGCAGTGGTTTAGAGCTTAAACTTTAAAAATAAGGTACACAATAGTGGGTACCGTTCTTCTGTTCATAAGGTGTCGAGTGGGTGTATTAAATTTGAATTAAATCATACATCATTGTAAGCGAAAAACGATTCTAAGTGGAAACGGTTTGTCAGCTTATATAGCTAAGTATAATACAAGATATTATGTTATTATATATATATATAGATATTTAAGTAATCTATTTTACTTTTAGTATTAATGTAAATTATATAATATTTTTCTAATGTATTGTATTTATTTATATTAATAATATTTAGTTATTATATTATAATAATATACATTTTTAGCATGTTATATTAACTTATAACTCAACAATTAATAACATATGTATTTCTATAAATATTGTAAACCAATAAAAATAAATTCATTTTACCTATAAAAAAGTATTAATTAAAATTTAAATCAAATGTCTTATTGACTTATCACATACCTATAGTTAAATTCATAATAATATAAAATACGTACAATTTTAAGTTCTCATGAATAATTTTTATAAAATTGTAATAAAACCATTGACATATCATTATTTATTTTATTGTTTAAATAAGTAGTTTTGTCTAAAATTGGAACTTAAATTATTTATGAAAAAAAAAACTGATTTTATATTATATATTTTTTTAGATTTTACGACTTTGAAACGTCAGTATGAACTACTTATGAAGAATCGTGAGTAACATTTTTAAAACTTAAATACCTACAAAAAAAAAAAAAATTTTTTATGAACTTCGAAATAGTTTGCAATTTTTTGCAGTTTTGACGAATTTTATTAAAATTTTATATTTACATGTATTTAAATAAAAATTTGAACATTTGATCGTATGATGAAAATGAACGTATGAACTATATTTGGTGAAAATTTCAATTATCAATGGTTATTGATTTTTCAGATACATAAAAAAAAACGAAATCGATTTTGTCAGAAATTGAATTTGGGTGAAAATTTTCGTTTTTAATTTATTGTTCGTTTTTTTCTCTATTATAAAAAAAAAAGGTCTAGGAAGTTTGACCTCTTCAGGTTTTGTCATTTTCAAAACACTATTTTTTAAAAACAATATTCATAATATTCAAATATCATATGTACGTTGATTGATATTCCAGCTAAAAAAAAAAATATTAACCAACCTTGTTTAAGTAATCAAAATCCATAAAATCTAACCGTTTTGCTATTAACTCCCATCATGTTGGCATATTATCGTTTTGATAAAGTGGCATGAAAAAATGATCGTTTAATGTAGAAACACGTGCAAAAGTATAATGACGTTATCTTTCACTGATTAAATATAAACAGTTCGTTCAATTTGTTGTGATCGATAAGATTTATAGACACAGTTAATTTATTATCGTATTTATTTTTTATACGCAGACATTAGACAAGTCACCAAAATACCGTCACAAAGCTTATAACAGTCATATGATGATTTGTGTAAACAAGCGAAAAACTATTTTATCGAGATTGGTGGAAACAATACATTTTATAGTAAAACGGTTACTGCTATTCCGAACACGGTATATGGATCATAATAATATAATACATCCAAAACATTTCGTGGGTAAAACGTATAAATTTCACAACCTCCAACCTTCGTCTCATTCTCCATATTTCATACACTTTAATATTTTCATCTAAGGTCCAGCAGTGATACTATGTGTAGTTAGGAATACATAAATAAAACTGGCTAACACTGCAACGGGTATTTATCATTCCGTATCCGAAATTTTTCCAAACAAACGTGTCACTGCATGCCGTTGCGTGCAGCTGTGTATTTCCGATTCGTTTGAATTCCAGACACGGAAGGATAAATGTATGTGTTCAAGTCGCGAACGTACAAAGCTTGATCATCGCATTGTCAAAATAGTAATAAGATTTGATGCGAAATCAATAATTTGGAAATTCTTAGAAATATTAACTCAGCATTGTCAGCACGAAAAATAAAAAGTAACGAAGACAGCGGCGGAGCGCGCGTAGATACAGAGAAAATACAATTTAAAAACAATACGTATATCATATTTTATTTTTGCACGTTTACCGTACACATAGTGGATATAGATTTTTCAACACTGACGAAAAAAAACCGACGATATAATATAATCACATGCGTTATGTTGTAGTTACTTCGAACTACTTGCATATAGATTGTACAAGGATACAATATTATATGAAGGATGTATATCATCGCAGTACAATATTATACCACCTCGAATTTGGAATTCTTAACATAAATCTATTTATACATAGATTAATTTATTAACTATGATCTTCTCTTTGCCTGTGATTGAGATCCAATATTTTGGAATTTGTGATTTTAAAAATGATCAATTTTTGCTGATGTGATATGATAACATTTTTAATTTTTTTGAATATTGGATAAATAATAATATTTCGTCTATCTAAGGAGGATTTATATTTTATATGAGTAATGTAGAGGTAGATTGTTTTCCGTGTTACACCACTCCTCTAAGTTTATAATGCTTGATATTTTTATAAAAATATATTTAAAAAAAAAGTATTCTGTTCATAATCATAAAATTAAATATTTAAATTATCTTGAAAATATTAGTTTAGCCAATTAAATGCACTACTTCGTATATACGTTCCTCGTGATGTATATGTTACATTCATTGTAGACTTAAAGTTCACCTCGTTATGTGGTCGAGGTGTTTAATTACAAACTGCGCGTTTACTTTATACCTACCTATGTATTTAATATGACCTAACTTGTGACGACCTTTGCATTTTATATGTGACATTTAATTTACGGTATACTTCTCTAGAAATTCCCAATTGTCTTCGAAATGACGATTATGAACGAAAAGTAGATAGTGAAAATGCAGCAACATTATATTGATCTGGTATCACATAGTTAATTGTATATTGTTCCCAATCACATGTTTTTTCAATCCATTTTTGTCGTTGGATTTTAAGTAACAATAGATTCCACGGAAGTATGATCGCGTGGTCTCTAATGTATACAAATCACTGACCGTCAAATGACCGTTATTGTTTTTAAATAGTACGTTTGAATAATGTTCTTGAATTTAATTAAATTGACATATTTTCACGTAATTCTTTATTGGCTATTACAGCAAATTGTTTGCCTTTCGTGAGTTATATTTTTATTTACATAGCTAAGACCAGAAAAAAACACTAGCAAAATTATGATAAATAGATTGTTTGCATGTTAAGCGTACAAAAATATTCAAACAAATTTCAATTATCTAGCATTGTCTGCATAACGGAAAGAATAAAGTTTGGGATATTTATCTTAATAAAGATGGTGGGGAGACACGACGAATTTATTTTAATATTATTACACTTGCGTTGTAAAATAAAATTATTACATAAAAATACCGTAAAATGTCAAACTATCTACTTCGCAATAACATGAAAAAAAAAATTGAATGAGCAGAAAAACTTTCAGACTTATTGCTACTAATTTTACTGTGGAAAGCGGTCGTACATATCTATCCGACTGATTACCTAACATAAAGCTGGACGTTTGAGATGATGTCACGTGCGAATGTGCGATCAGACGAGTAACATTTTTAGGACTACGTCAACACGTTTTAGAATGAAACGCATGCGGGGATATATATTTGACAAGATATTATATTGCCTGTCATCAATGATGGTTGCCAAATATTAGACTTTGAACACGTTTCAACCGACAAGTGTATGATGGGAATAAATTAACAATACAATCTTAGTACGGCCAATAACCACGAACAAGCTGTTTTCTGTATCTAAATAATACATATTTTACGCATTTAATTGTATTACGTGATCATCACGTGCAAGAAATTTTATAGTATGAGAATATCATTATAACTAGAACATATTTGAGTCAACAAATTATTCAATCTCGACCTTAAACATTCAGAAAATCTTGAAACTGGAACCCGATCAACAACCTTAAATCGGATTTTAACAAAATCGTTTTGTCTTGTGTTTTGTACCTTTACCTAATTTGTAAATGACAATATTTTAATACTTACCACATGAAAAAAAAATGTAAAAACTAAATGGTTAAAATTTTACTGTGGGAGCCTGGTATTTTTATTCTGTAATATTTCTTAAATTAAATTAGTCCACCAGTATACCGATAATATCTGATGATGTCTCAGAGTCCAGAGGTATAGATCTTTTTTCTGTTATTATTAATTTTTAATTTAATTTAATTATTTTAATCATATTTAATTCTTTAAACGTTTTGATATTTATCACGACGATCAGTATTATACGTATCAACTACCTAACCATAATAAATTATGTGAAATCAAAAAATATACTTTTTAATCATCTAAAAAAAAAATATATATATATATATATATATAAATATATAACGGTTCTTAGGATTACATTTAACTTTACAAAAAAATGTATGACAATTTTGTGACAATATACCAAAAGAATAAATGAAAACGCAAATAGTTATTTAACCAAAATAATATTATCTTGATAATTTAATAATAAAGTATAAAAATGGATGTAATAATAACCACGCAATTATTCGTTTATGACCAACTTTATAAATTTAATGATTAGTCATTAAAAGTATTAGGAAAGAAAAAAAATCTATCACATTAATGTACATCACGTTTTACCTGAACGACTAGCGTCACACCAAATGGAATGCAATGGCTTTACGTTTAAAAATGTCCAATGTGCATTTGGTAAGTAGAAAAAAAGGAAAAAAAGTAGTTTAATTTTTATAGCTTTTATAGCTGAAATATCGTAAAACCATTTATTAAAACATCTACTAAGTATATAGGTATAGGTAGTTAAATAATAAAACCCTGAGCGGATTTTTCAAACGAACACAGTTCGTGTTTTTGCTGTATAGGTACATAAGGTAGGTGTACGAAAGTTTGTTGGATGAGTGCGCATCACTGTGAATTCTGAAAGTATTCCAAAAACCCAAAGCTATTGAATTGAATTTAAATTCCTGACGGTTTATTTTCTTTACCCTAGAAAAACTGCGATTGTAGATGGTTACAAGATATACTCCGTTGCAGCAGTTTGCAATATGTGTACTAATCGTCAGGACTATAAAGTAGCGAAAAAATCACCCAATCATTATATCTTACAATCACTTTTTTTTTTATCCAAAATAATACTGAAATTCGTATACAAATAAATAACAAAATGTTGATGCTTTTTTAAAATTATGGATCTACAAGATTATATTATATTTTTAAAAATGTGGAAAAATGTTTTTTTGTTGAACAGTTTTAGGTACCTACGCAAAATTACAAAAAAAAAAAAAAAAACTAGTATTAATAAGTTTGCACCTTTACTTATAACTCTGAAGGTAAGAGTTCATATATATTGCCTCAAAACTTTTTAAAAATTGACTTGTCACAACAAGGTTTTTTTTAGTTATCATCTATAATAGAAAGTATCACAATAATTGACATAAAATATGTTAATTTTGAAGCTAAGAAATATTATACGGTGAAATAGCAAATATTATATTATGTGCAAAAAAAAAAAATGGAATCCTTTAAAAGTTGCACAATTGGATAACCGTCCACTGCTCCCGGGAGAACACACCTTGAATACAGCCTTGTAAGCCATATGCTATATTATAGTCAAATATAACGAATATACGACATAAACATTCAACTACATCCAGTAATGTAGAAAGTTAAAAAACATAAGCATTCGTCCCGTCTGTCCGAGTTCAATCTGTTCTTGCCGAGAATAACCGTCACTCGGTCGCAGAACGAATGAAAAAAAATGGAAATAAAATTATGTACGCGTACCGTTATTGTTGTTTTTGCGTTTTTGTTTTGCGGACAGTTAATTCCGAAAAATAACTTCGCCGCCGCAGTAGTAGCGTTTATATAATGTGGATTTTATACACGCTAATGTACGCACGTATTGCATAAACTTTGACGTTCCGGGTTCTCATTTATCATTTCGTGTACTTCGACCGCAACGTACATTATAGTCGTGAATGTTAAAATACAAAAACGAATTCTTTTCAAAAAAAAAAAAAAAATAAAATAAAAACAGACCCGACCGCCGCGTGCTATTATAATACCGGTATAATTCGTTTATGATTATTTGGTTCTATAAAGATAAATTAAACGATATGACCCCCACGCCGGTAAAAAGCATATTAATATATTATTTTTGTATTATTATTATTACTACTTATACACAGTGACTGCGTTGGTAGGCATTATGTATAGTACATTAATATAATAACTGAAATTGATTTAATAATTATTATTACTTTTTTTTTCGTCGTTTACCACTAGTATGCGATACGATATAGTAATGTTTTTAATCGTAGTTGATCGAAGTTTTTCGTTTGATATACTTGAGTGATTAATGTCTTAGTCATGAAATGTGATAGATATTTTTCTAAATACATTTCCTAAACGCCATACGCATATACGCTTGGTATTATACACTTCGAATAGGTCGATTTTCTATTTCCTCAATAGGTTTTCCCCGGCAGTATTAAGAAAAGCTATTGAAGTGCAAAAACGCGAGCGATTGGAGATCTCAAAACCTGAGTTCCGTTCAAAACCGACATTTGAATGCGATGATATTATTTATCATAGCTTTCAAACTGAAAGCCGGACGACTACAACAATAATGCATGGCCAGTGATTACTATCGACCATTTTTGTGTGAAGTGCATCCCTGAATCAGTATATTTATTTTTATCTTTTAAATTTGAATTTTTTATTATTTTGATTTTAATAATATATATATTGTTACATGTACGTCAATTCGTCAAAACTATATTATTATAATATCATAATATTGTAGATATATAAGTTATTCCTTCCGACAAGGATCACAAAATAATGTTTCCAAAGCTTACATTTACAGTAAAATAAATCACTTTGTATGTACTGTATTAAAATAATATACACTATGGTTCATCTTTTCAAGCCATATTTAAGATTGTTGACTCTCCTAGAATGCCCGTGCATAATAAAACTAACATTTTTTATTTTGTTAATAGTATTGTTGCTTAAATTATTGTATTACTATTTAAAATCACAATTGAATGATAGAGGCACATTTAATATTTACCATAAATACAATGTAATTATTTTATTTATTAAAATATTTAAGTTAAATTTGTATTGTGTTTATGTTTTCATTTATCAAATTATAATTTAAAATGATGATATTAAAACTTGTAGCCGATATTTTAAAGACAAATTAATTATGAATATTGGTTAATTTTTAGTTATTTATATTTTAGAGCCGTATCCGTAAATCCAAAGTAAATCCAAAATTAGACCTTCCTAAGTATGATATCATAAATATACTTAACATATAAATATACGCATGTTCGGAATAGTATCGTACAATTTCCCACAATTAATAATATGTAGAGTTGTCTGTCATTAATAATCTATAACTTATAGTAAGTGCAACACCGAAATAATGTTGCTTAGACAATTATTGATTTTGCTTAAAAATGGTAATATTTTTCTGTCATGCATGAATGCTTTTCAAAAACCATAAAATCTATATTAAAACCAAAGTCTAAATCAAAAAGTGAGACGAAATTTCAAGGCGGTAGTAAGTTTTTTCGGTTTTTACGCATTCTAACGACTTTTATATAATATAGTGTAACTTCTATGTAATGTAATAACATCGAACAATATACATTATCTAAGGTAACGATGTACACTGTATGCTGTCCCAATTCAAAAATATTACTATACTAAATGTGGCGTTTATATTTATGTTATAGGTAAATGATAAAACCTTCTTCGGAATATGTTGAAGATTTATTGTTATGGTTTCAGTAGGAAATAGTAAAATGATGAATTCCAACCGGCACGTATAATATTATATGTAAAATATAACATTGTGTTTTCAACTTGTTTTACAGTTACTTTATTTACGGTTGAATCGTTTGAGAATAATGTGGTATAATAATATTCCAGTCATATCATATTATTATGAGGTAAATAATAAAAAAAATGTATAATATTGATTCCCATAAATTTCAATAATAAACCTATAACTGTTATAATTTATAACATTATTTTTAATATTAAAAAGTTAAAGGAAGACAATAATATTACATTGAATCATAAGTATACAAGAATTATTTAAGAAAAAAGTATTATAACATCATTAAATGGATTATATAATATATTTAATCGCTAAATTAAGCTAAACGCAAAACGTATTTTATTCAGACGCCTTATCGTAAATAGCCGATGTTAATCTTTGATAGTGCGAACAGTCCGTCGGGAATTCGCGGAGTGTCATAAACACATTTTGAGCCATTAAATGTTGTAAACGCTCAAGCACTAAGTTAAGAAGGGACTATCGGGGTATCAACTGTGATTATGAATACTCTTGTGATACAATGGATATAATATTATTTTATTTTAAGGGTCTAAGATCCAAGGGTTCATTTTTATTATCGCTTGACGTATCTTTTATACCAGGCTTGGCAAAAACAGAAATCTTTAACTAATCAGTGATTAAAACTTACAAAGATCATATTTATAACTTGAAATTTATAAATGTCGTACATAAAAATTACACTATTCAGGTAAGTATATATATTATATTTATAGGTAATACGAGTCCATAAAATATAATTTTAATGAGGATTTTGATTTTTAGGTATAACATATTGAATTATAATAGTATTTATTATTATTATTATTAAACATACATAATATACAGTTTTTATAAATAAAAATCGTAAATGATTCGTTCAACATAGAGTTAACAAAAAAATGTTTACTAGGTAGTAATATATTAGTTATAATATATTATATTTTATGACATTTTTTTGATGATTTTAACTTTAATTATAGTTAATTAACATCAATATTACATTATCTAAGTTATTAAACATATTATCAAAAAAATAACTAATAAACGTTTTTTTGAATGTATTAATTTTATATTTTGCAATATTTATAAACTATAATCGTCTATTAATCTTAATTGTTTTCCAACACTTTCTTACTAATATAATAATTATTATATAACAAATAAACGTCATAATAAGCAGTTATAAGGTTGTATTTATATCGTAAATTATGTTTTATGTGAATAAAATCATTGTCGAAAAATAAATGCCTAATTATACTCTACTAAGCTGTGTTACGTCTAATAACCGTTGGGAAATCTTTCACTCGGTATAAGAACAAACAATATTATACTTCCGTCATCATCTTTCTGAACACACCTACTAATGTTGTAGTATCTCTTAAATACGTTTTTATAGTATTTTCCATCCATTCTGTTCATTTAGCACATTTTGTGCGCTGTCTATTACGGTTTTAGCAGATAATTTCAATTTATAATCCATTATTTTTAATAAATCCTAATAAAAATAGGTTATATACACACTGACTATACCGTGAATGATATTTAAATAGATTAATTTAGTTCGTATCGTTTGAGTTCCATTTTTAAAACTACTATTTTAAATATTGATTACAAAAAAAAAAAACTTTTTTTGTTCAATAGAAATTTCTTAAAATTAAATACGTCATATTACTAAGATACCATATAGATTTTGAAACGGGAATCGCCAGGTATTGTCCAGTTAGTAAGAAAATATTAGACCAAATGAGTTGTGTTCATTTTGCCTTTTTTTCACAGAAAGGTAAACGTTCTTAACCAAAACTTAGAGGCGTGTCAATGGAAAGCCCTGAATTAAACAATACAACGATTTTTTTGACATTTTCATTGTTAAAAAATATAAGATATAAAAAGTACGCTATTATAACCAATTGTTTGTAGAATTTATGAGGTTTTCGAGTGCCATAAGAAATGTGCACTTAATCTTTCGTTTAACCGATTTAAATGTAGGCTGAAGATTTGTATCGAAAAATTACAATCCCCTTGATTGTTTAATCAAGTCAGTATTGACGTCTTATATATTTATCGATCGCAAACACATACAAAATATGTTCGTAATTATAACGGTACGTATACTTCACATAAATATAGTGAGACGGCTAAAGGATTTATTAGTGTTAGTGGTAGTGACTTAAACAGACGAAGAAAGTATAGATATCTGACCTCTAATACGCTTAGTTATACAGCTAGGTATAAACGTCGGTGGTGAGAAACAATTTTACTCATAGTAAACTGATAACAAAATCAAAACGAATCAAAAAGGGAAAAAGTTTTTAAAATATGAAAATAAAATCTATATTTTAATATGGCTGTTTCCTCCTCTAATTTGGATCATTAGAATTTTATGTTTTAAATAAAGACAAAAAATATGTGTTTAGAAATAACAAAAGAATCAGCAGAGATCAGAGATTTTTACAAAATTTAATTTGTCGAAATGTTTACCCATTTTTATTAGTTATTAATTGTATTTTATACAGATAATATTTTAGCTACCTATTATAAATATATACAATTACATTTACAATTATAATTTTTATATAAAAAAAATAATATTAAATTCATATTAAATAATGAATAATAAATAATGCCATAATATTATATTATTAAATAGTTAACTTAAAAAAAAAAAAAAAAAAAAATGGGAGAGAAATTTTCAAATTGAAAATATATTGGAGAGGGAATATTCTACTACATCAAAAACATTCGGGGGGAAATTATCCATTTACCAGTTCACACAATCTACATATTAATCTCAATATTAAAATGCATTCATATTAAACATTTTACCTTTATATTATATTTAAAACTTTATTTTAATGGTCATAATATTGCAACAATAATCCTTCTACAAAAATTAAAACAGTACTAACGATACAGTTGAAGTTCCTAAATTTCAGTACAATCTTTAACCATACAGATAGGGATAACGTTTAATTTGATGATAACTGTAATTATGGTGATAATGATAACCACCATGATAATAATAATCATAATAACAATAATGATACGTACTTCACACTCCGCGAAAACCTTTAGACTTTTGCCACAGTGTGCCATCGTCGTTGTAGTCGTCGACGTTGGCCACACGCCAGTCTGCGAAAATAAGGACGACAACCGTGGCGCCAGTCGTCCTCACGCCCACGCGTCCTCTGACCGCCATTGTCCTGGCGGCAGGCGTTTTTATTGTTTCAATTATAAGTAATGGAAATTCATTACGGACGGCGCCGCCGAGCTCTGCGCGCGTTTGTACGACGATCACGTTGCATGATAACCGCACGTACGCGGTATATAGTATGCAGGAACAGACGATGGAACGAGTCAACGGGATCTTCGCCTCAATGAACGCTAAATTTTAAAAACGACCTTTTTCGTAAAAACGATATATTTAAATACAATGTCACCGTCCATCCTGCAGGACTGTTAGTATAATATATACCATTTTATAAAGTGTACTTAATAATATCGTTTTCTGCAAGTGTATAGATTTTTGGTGAACCGAACTTGTTCATTTTTCTTATACTTTTATCCACTTAAACGCGCAAGAGCATATGTTATGGACATTGCTTTATGTTAATTAAGCAGATTATAATATGATTATACACATGCGAGTAGGAAAAGCGTACGAGTATAAGTCTCTATATTAAAGTATTGATATTAAAGGTATCTATTCAATTAATACAGTCTATTGGTTGAGAAAATGGTTTACTTTGGTGTGAAAATAAACGACTTTTCCGTCTGAAGTATACCTATATAAATATATGTTTTTATATACAATATTCTTATTTTATCTGTGTTCAAATCAATAATATTATTATATAATTATAATAATTATATACAAAACATAACCGACTACAAGTTCTCGGATTTTAAACGTTGGCTGAGGTGATAAAAGTCGAAATTTCATCAATAATAAGTTCACTATAATAAATAAATTGATTTATTTGAATGATATTTTAAAAAAATCAGTACATTTCCGTTGAATTTACAACATAATATTAAAGCTTTAATATTATTATTAGTATTATTATTGAATTACATCTCACAAGATTTTTCCGAATTCTATGATGTGATTCGTTGATTCTTTACAACTCAAAAACATAATGTTTTTCATAAAATAAATTAGTTTCTTAGTTCGATATAAACAATATATTTTAAATAAACACACGAAACAACAAAACTTTTCAGTTTGTTTTTGTGTTCCGAGACTTTCTTCATGATATTGAAGAAACGTAAGTCGGTGTACACATTGTCAATATAAATGTTTGTGTGGCAAAGTTATATAGAAACTAATTTTCTTTTTCTTTTTTTTATCTTCCTTTTCATACACAAAATAATATTATTATTATAAGAGATGACACTTAATTTTGTGGACAATCAATTTTGACCTAACTCTACTGTAATTAAAATGTGAGTAAATAACACTGATGAACTATGACATGGTATATATAATGTTATTTGTATACATAATTTCATAATTTCAGCAGTATTCGTAAATATTTCAAATTAAAAAAGTAATGTAATATGTAGCTATTATAACAAACCATAAAATATACGATCTAAATTAATATTATTATACAATATACATAATATTATATTATTTTGTACGTAAAAGAATCTCACTATTTAAAATGTGTAGGTATTATTATGATATTTGTAGTGTGTATTTATACATTACCTATTATGAAAACTGATTTTAAACCTATTTATTCAACTTAGCTCCCAAAACCTGAAAGGATAATATTAAAATGATTCTTTTAGTAAAATATTTTTTAAATAATGTAGAAACCGATCTACCTAGCTTATACTATTTTAAATGCAAATTATATAAAAGGCTATGTGAAACAGACTTACCTAATGCTTAAGTTTGTACATACCAGATTTTTAAACGTTGTTATTAAAAAAAAAAAAAAAAAAAAAATTGAATATTTTATATTTAACCATTCCCTCGGAGTACCGAGTAAACCTAAGTTTCTACAACAAACCATCGTCAATGCGATTTCACTCCTCAAAAAGTCAAAAGGCGATAATAGACAAACAAATTTCGCACTGATCATTGTAAAATCAATACATTTATCGGTCCTCTCAAAATTAGTTTATGACCTCAATGTCGAATTTAATTAGAAAATAATCAAAACTTAAATTTAATTTCGAGTAATTGAACAAAGGGTTGTTTACACTGTCGTTTAATTGTAAATCATATTATAATAATAATTAATAATATATAGGTACGAAAAGTATTTGTACAGCCGCATAATACTAAATTGAATAACATTTCACGGTATAGTAAAATATGGCAAACGAAGTACGAGCCTTGTTTTGTTTTAGTTAAAATACACACACACACATATATATATATATATAGAAAATTTATTGTGAGAGTTAACCTAAAATATTAAATAATTGAAAGTATATTGTGATGAAGTCATACGATTACTGTTAGAAATTCAAAATATAACAAAACCTTGATAATATTATATAGTTGATTATAATACCCGAGTGTATACTATAATAATAATTTAAAATGTATTTTATTGACGAATAAAAAATATGCTCAAATTTCTTACCACAAAGGTACCATATACGTACGACAGTAAAATTGATGAGCATTGTGAACTACTTTGACATTTACAAAAATGCAGTCGATTTTAAGTTTTATGTCACCAGGTTTTAAATGATGATAATAATTATTTTATTAAGTTTACAGACTAAGAGTGCAATAAAAATATGATATTGTAATACATTTTTATTAAACTATTAGATGTAGTTAAGTCAAGAACGATTTTGGTGCACGCAAAATAGTAGTGTGACTTAAGTCCATCAATTTTCAATGGCACGATATTATTATATCGTCTATAAACTAGATAATACGAGAAAATATATAAGAAATATCAAATAAGAAATTGCATGTAGGTATACATGTCATAATCAATTATAACGGTAGAAATTCACCGGTCATTATTGCCGTTACAGTTTTCATCGAAAATGAGACGTACGTCCAGTATATGTTCATCGATATCTATGTTGCTTTCATTATAGATACTATAAAATCAAAAGTTTCCAATGTAAGCACCCGAAAGCTCGACGTTGAAAGGTTCAAAAAATAATTTCAACAAGTCGAAAACAATAGTGGGAGTACGTTTAAATTGAAACTCGCCAGTTGTTGATTGCCTTTACTTTGATTTTACGTCGTGTGTGTGTGTGTGTATTTCGTCCCGGCAGGCTGCGCGGTATTGCCGTTAATGAAAACGCTATCGAGAGAATATAATGGTCATTGATCGCCGACAATTCCAATAAATGCTACCGAAAATTTTCCCAGTCCCAACAATAAACGTATCGAAAAAGGTAATAGTATTTTAAAGGTGTTTTTTTTTGTTCTTGCTTTTTTCAACAAGCGCATATTATATGAGTATATTACATCTCTTATTTGTCACGGTAAAGAGCGTTTCGGGGAAAAATGACTTAAGCGGCACACGTGTCATATGACCGGAACGCGTTTCTGATGTATATTGTCGATTTGTACTGGATATTTTACGCTTGAAAATTCACGATAATGCATAATATCTAGTCGTTGTTCATGCACACGATCAAAAAGTGCACTTCTAAAATGTTTCTACACAATAATAATATACAAGGTGATTCGCCAAGCACACTCACTCCCGTCTCTTGACTTAACAAGGCATTTATTCAAAAATCGTACCATTTTCAAATTCTTATTTGTTTTTTTTTTTTGTTTTGTATTACTAAGATACTAAATAGTATATTGAGGTGATACAAACTTGTGATTTCAAACTAAAACTCTTCTTATTTACTGTACAATATTTAGTGGTTTATTTAGTGGTTTATTTTGTGTTATTTTATTTTTTGAAAATGTTGATATAGGATACCTAACTAATTCGAAAATTAAGAGTAGTATTTCAGTTTTTATCGAGAATAATTGTCCTTAAAAATGGTTTTATAATAAAATAAAATATATGTAATGTCGGATCTGGTGTTTATTATACTTGGACAATTTTTATAAATTGTAAATAACAAACATATTCAAATTACTATAGTATCTATATTTCCAAACCCGTGTTAATAGACCTATTATCCTTAGTACCTATTCAAAGTTTAATAATTCAGAGCTGATTATTGTTCGAATTTTGAGTTTCATACACTGCATTTAATAATCCATTAAATAATTTACAGTATAAAAAGGAGGTTGTAATTTGAAAAAAAAAATCGATTTTATATTTCCACAGGGCACTTCTTAAGTAGTACAAAAAATCATCATACAAATAAAAAAATACTATGGTTTTTAAAAATATCTAAAAACCAGATTTTAAATAATTGAATCATTGAAAAAAAAAAAAGAAAGATCATTGTATGTGAATCTCTCAGTACATCGCTGACAGGAATCCGTAGATGACCTGTAAATAGACCACGCCAACAAACATCTTTATTATTTTTTTTTTTTTTTTTAGACATAATAAAAATCCAAATACTATTATAATACTCCCATGGTTTATGCTTCAAGTCTTACGCATCACGATAATATTTTATCATTTTATGTCTCATAATTATTTACCTTTAATATCAATTATAGTTGAAAATGAGAACAAAATGTGATATTTCCCACAGTACTTAAACTTCTTTCGACATGTTTATTATTAATATATCTATAGCCTTTAAATGTTGCTACTGCTGAGTAAAAATTCTCTTAGTCTCAGTACAGATAAAGATCAGATTTTGTTCGAGAACGCAAGAAGACCGACTTTAATTCCATTGTACGGTAATTTAATACTTGTAAAATATTCTTAAATAAAGTAAAATTATTTAACAATGCATAGATTTAATAATTTAATTTGATAATAGAACAAATAATATTTTAAAACCTATTATATTATCTAACTATATGGCAACACATCACGAGTACGATGAAATACTAAATTAGTGTTTATACTTTAAACCCGTATTCTAATATTATGTTATAATATCATTTTCGTATATACCTTAATATTAAACATTTTTTTATATTCTTGAGTAGTATTGACTTGACCACTCGAGTAAGAGTAAATCACTGAGTGTGCTTTTAAATCATTTTATTTGCATTTTTTTTTTTTTTTTACTACAGAAATGTATAGTTTTATAAGCCTATTATTGTGATTGCTTAAATGCATTTTGATCATATAGTTCCAACGTTTGTAAATATAATAAGCATGTTTACCGTATAACGGTTACAACGACTCGATGGTCATTTCTGTAGTTCGAATTCCCCGAATCGCTTTAAGGGTTGATAGTAAGTTGTGTGTGATTCCGGCTGGACGTATTATTATAATATTATTATCCATCACAACTACCACACCCGTACTTGAGGTTTCCTTACTCGTATAATCGATAGTCCAATCTCTTCGTCCGCCAATTACGCGCTCATCGGTTCTGTAATAAAGGAAAAAATGGTTTTAGTCGTTTACGACAATTCGAGTTTATTAAATTTTCGATTTTTCGTCCAGTGTTATTTGCGACCGACGTTTCGTTGTTGAAATCAATACACCATCAGAAAAACAAAGCTTAACTATTTATATTATTTTCAATATTGTAATATAATATATTAAACATTGTATGTCATAAATATAATAACCATATTACTATAATGGATAATATAAAATAATTTAAAAAGCAAAGATTATGTACATTATAATGAACCATTTACGTTTGTAAACATATTATTCATAACTTGTTGTACGCAAATGCAAAGGTATTATAATATTGGTAAGTACCAGGCTTAAAAATATTTATAATAATATATTATGTACGTTGGCAGTATATTACATTAAATACTACAAAATACAAATTAAAAGTACCCACGAAGGATGGATATAAAAAAGAAAATCGATATCCAATGGCATTTTTTAGTCGTACTATATTGTAATAGCATTTTTGTAGGATTATGATATAGTTGTGTATTGAAGTTTTGTGTGACGAGATTGATATTTTCCTTTTTAAAAATCCAACGAGTCCATAAGCAATATTGTACAAAATCACAACAATACAATAATGTTTGAAGTTATTACTTTTATTAGAAAATAATGCTTCAAGTTTTTTAAGTCATTTACCTACATTTACGGTAAAAACTATTCTATAATATTATTTTAACCTAATTTAAGAAGTAATTATTGTTTTTTTTTTATAATTGACTATTCACTTGTGTTTCGTAGAGATTAATAGCGTGCATAAATTGTTAGAAATTTAATTTTGTTATGTACTATGTTTATAAACTATTAAGCTAACAATTCAATTATAAATTAATTTATAATTTTTCTTTTAAATTTAAACGGAAGCGTATACAAAAATTATAAAAATTACCCTAATTTGGAAATGTATCATATATTATAATTTTATATACAGTATGATATTAAATTCAAATATTTCTGAATTTTTTTTAGTGTTATGTAAATTAACTCTTTTAGCTAATCCCACTATCAAAACTACATAATATATTGTATATATGTACAATAATGTACATAACATTATATGTGTATTTACTATTTACTACGTATACGTTTAAATCAATACTATTAGGTATAGTCATTACAGTGTACTTCAACATTTTATTAATTAATCTAATCATTTATTTTATTTTAGCAAAATGTGCGTACTTATAAAATAAATTACGGCCATCCTGTTTCGTACGAAACGATAATAATACACAAATTCTATCGGTAACATCGCACTAGACTATTAGGTATATAATATTATTATACTATACTAACGATAAAAGGATTGGCGGTGTTTCTGGATCTCACCACTAAAACCTATCCTACAGATACTGTTGTTAGGGAACGGTTACCGTGGTTAAATCTTTAATGTCTGAGAGCTCATTAACTGAATATACTATTGAAATAAATAATTATTTTAGTTGGGGTGTTATTCTCTAAGTAGCATTTTATAACGTACTCGCAAAGAGAATTTTCTACATTACGATTGTTTTTGATGTTGTGTATATAGTATATGAAATATAATAATTATTATACACATATCGTTTTACTTGTCACCGTTTAAATCAGTTTGAATTTTTTTTTATTGGACAATAAATTAATGCATTTGCGGTTTCAAGCTCGGAACATCACCTGCAATTATTGGTCAACGATATTCAGCAACTGATAGGCTTGAAATTTTAAAAATTTTCTATACTAATAAGGGTGAACCACCCTGATAATAATCGTTTAAGTGTTCAATAGGTTCATAATGTATTTCGACATAGTTGGGTATAGGTATTATATTATATTCCACGCGGTATACAGAGATGAGATACATACTGTTCGGGAGATCTCTTTGACAACCTCATATCTGTGCCACATCGCTACTGCGACGGTATAAATATAGAGTACGTGGAGTCCATTAGCCGTGTTACATAATAGTATGTAGAAAACTCGTGTTCTACGCGTTATAGATACACCGTAGTCTTGCTCCGAACAAGACGCTCACCCATATTATAGCGACACGTATCGTGCAAACTTTACACATAAAACCAAAATTATTTAATTATATATAATATGTGGATATAAAGCTAGGTATGCCCTTTTTCACGATCATAACTAAGCGATGACTTATCGTGATAAGCTCTTTGCTTAAAATAGCCATTGTGAACACATAAATAACTGATGTGGTCTCACATCGTCAAAATTTACGCATGTGTATTATTTTTTGACAACACAATATTATTATCGTTTAGTGTTTTAATAGATAAGACTTTTTTTTTTACCTTATTATTATAAGGATAAGTTAGCCTAGTCGTGAACTAAATTACATCCACACGTAATGAAAACGCAATGTTTAATATCGTTGTATTTTAATAATTTGATCAATGGTCGAAATATGTGAATTACAAAGTTAACTAATTTTCTTTTTTGTTTGAATGTACATCTCGATAATATATAATATATAAACAATATATTGGAGCTAGTTTACAATTATCTAATTATTTAATATATTGAATAACTTGCATTTTGAAAAATGATGTAAGTAATTTAAAACGTGTATATAAAACAAAGTTGAGCAATGTACTAACATTGTTTTGGAATACACAATTACTTTATTAGAAGGTAAAATAAATTGGAAAAATGATATCTTATCTGATACCACAAATGTATTACAATTTTATTGTTATTGTTAATTGTTATTAGTACATGATCTAATATGGGATTTTATACGTCAAACAAAGATGTAATAATTTAATAAATATAACTGATATTTTATGAATATGTTGTACAATCATTCCAATAAATTTATTATTACCGGAAGTAACCGGTAAAATTTGGTAAAATTTGCCAAATTTTATCTATTTCAAACGTAACAAAATTTTAAAAATACAATAGTCGATTTAAATGTGTAAAATAGATAAAATCAACACCATACGATAAAAATAATAATTATTTCGTCTATCATAATATTATATCTGATGAAATACGAACCGAGAGACATAAAGTAATCTAAAATTTAATAATTTTAAGAAAAAGTCATTTAAAGTTTAACATTGTAATTTAAGACGTTAACATATTGTACGACATTATCGATACGAAACTAGTAAAAATGTTCTAAAATTTAAACTTAGAATGACATATATTAAAATTTACAAAAATATTTTACAGAAATTTATTGTAATGGAAAGTTTTTTTTTTTGTGATTTTTAGAAAGATTTAGATGTATGATATTTTATTGATATGCTCAAAGACCATTGTAATAAATAGATAAAATAAAAAATAAAAAATAACAGCTGATTTATCGACCTCAGTCATCTTCAATATAAAATATATGCACAAAACTGACGTTATGTGGTATCAACTCGTATTCACATAACAATAATATACCTATGTAACTTTTAGTTTGAGTCTGTGAAGACGTTTACATGTATATTATTATGCCTTGTATGAAAGACAATAGTATTATTTATATTTTAATATTTCAGGGGTGGTTAACTATGTTTATTGAATTTTGTAATATTGTAATTTAGCCAAAGATATTCTAACATTACCCTAAAGAGTGCTGGCTATAAAATATTCATAAAAAAGTTTTTAGTTTTTACTTTTTAGTCGTATGAAATTATACATTCTCGCAATTTCCATACTTGCTCATGTTTATAAAATCTAAACTTCAAGAATAATAAAACCATCATAAGTTGTAGAACTATGTTTTTTACTATTTTTTCTATAATAATAAAAAAAAATTGCATGATGCGATTTTCAAATAAATTCTCCTTCCATATCCAAATATGTATATTTTAGCATAAAACAGTATTTTATCTACACGTGATAAAAAAAAAAAATGGACGTGTTAATACTTAATCGTGATATCACAGGTTATTCAATATTTTATATTATACAAATAAAATACTATTATTAATTACACAATAATACAAGTAGCTACAATATTTTACTGTTTGAATATACATACCATTATTGAATAATTGATTGTTTAATATTTCATATCATATAATATATAAAAAATTATTTCAGATATCGAAATATTACTGTTAAATGTTAATATTGTATATATAATATATATTAAGTATAGACGTACGAGTATGAGTTACATTTTGATTTGTTGTTACAACAATTTAAAATACTAGAATTTATATCGATTATATTATAACATATAATTTTATGAATATTTTTATTATTACCACACAAATAATGTATTCATAAAACTTTAGAATTTTATAAACATTTTGATACCACGTGCAGAGTGCAATTGGGGCGAGTAATCACAAAGTTTTGGATTCACTTGTTCTAAAAACTTTTTTGAAAATATTTCATTATCCGTCTACATTTTTTCACTTCCGTGTGGTATTTTTTCTTCCGATATAATTTGATCCGTGTTCTGCTTTTACTTCGAAGTTAAAGCATTTCAGATTCGTAAAACTATTATTTAGTTGCAACAGCACTAAAGTTCAGATACAGCAATTATTCGTTTATAACGACGCATTATTCTGAATATATTTTTCGTTATCGAAAAATGCCAATACCTATGTAAACAAGGTGCTTATAACATAATCACCAAACTTATCATTTTCTTAATAAATAGATGTTTTATTGAAAATAAATTTATTTGCATAATTTGAGGTCATTAAAATATAACATAACAGAATATATATATTTTTTTAAATTACAAAATACAATTTTAATTTTAAAATTTGAAACAGAATGTTTTTGTTGACAAAATATTATTAAAATATTTACAAAGTACTGAATTATAAATGACTTATTTATTAGAATTTAAAACATTTACGAGTTAATCAGACACATTTAGTCCTATAAATATCTAAATTGTATAAACTAAAATATATTTTAATTTTCTACTGTTGGATCAAAATTCTCTAAAATTATTTTTGAAGATTATGATAATACAAATTGTAAAAACAAACTTTTTCAAAATATTCTTTATTTTGTCATCTAGTGTTGTGTATATTTTCTGAACTAGTGTTAAATAAAAAATACGTTAATAATTTTAAATATTATATTCCTAATAATCTAAATTGCATTGTTGAAAAACATTAGTTAATAAAAAATATTTAGCAATACAAATGTAAAACTCCATGTTATAATTATATTAACCATTATTCAAAATATATTCAAGTTAGGTTTAAACATTATAGTAGTAACAATTTGTATATTATTGTATTGTTTTTAGTTGATAACATTAGTATTATGTAGACACGAATCAACGTCGTTACAAAGTTTGACAAGCGTTGACGATACATCGTAAATATAAAGTGTTTTGTTCACACAAAGTTTTTCTGTGAACACTTATTTAATATAAATATATATACATTGTACACATAGTGTGATTCACCAAGTCTCTATTGTTATCTTCAAAAATAATTTATTAAGTTCTTTTTTTTTTTTTTGGAAATAAGGACAATATTTCAAAATACTAAAATTTACAGTTTAAAAATTTTAAGTAGTGACCCATTTTTTTTTTTCATCAATGACAATCACTTCTATTTATTGAATATTGTATATAATAATATTATTATTATATAATAATAAATAAATGACAAATTATATTTACAGGTCATTGATAATATTATGTGTACTTACTTGTTTACAGTAGAATCTGATAACTTGTTTAAAAAAAAGAATTATTTATAGTATTTCTAAAGATGAAAATATGGTTTGACCTTTTTCACAAACATAGATTTTACCATTTTCTTTTATACAAGTACTAACACCAGAATATTTTTATTAGTCGCTATCGTTATGATAATCGTATTTTGTTTCTAATATATTTTTCTATTGCTATTATTATTATACAAATTAGTTATTCCGTATTTACAACCATATTATTTTATTTTACAACGTGTTGACTTATAAAAAACAAAATAGTTCATTTCAACTATTTGTATTGCACTTGTTGTTTATTGGACCTATCGATAAAACAATTGTACACATTTTGTAAGGTATGTATGTATTGATTAACTATTTTTTTTCTTTGCAAATATTTGTCAAAAAAAGGAGTTCATTGAATGGGTTGAAAAAATATCACTATTTTAAAAAAAAATACTTGGCATGACAGTGTAATATAAATTAAAAATGCTTGTTAATATACAAAGGCTAAAATAAAGATAATTTTGGAAAATATTGTTTATATATATATGAAACGAAATTTGGATGAGGTGTTTTTGAGTAATTAGACTTTGAGTAGGTAATAAGAACAATTATCGTTTATGATATTAAGTGAAAGTTTATGATATCCCTTATAACACTAATAATTTATTTCAGATTTCCTTCTTATTCTTCCAAAAACCAATCCCAATTTTATATCCCAACTTACAATACTTCTTATGAGTATAATCATACTCTACATCGCATATTCAGAGCTGCAAACAACCAATAGTCTATAGTAGTTATTTCTACTTTAATTTTATTAAAATACTATTAACTATATTATAATATGTATACTCTGAATTATTGGTATTTAATTATTTGTGTGTGCTAGCCTATATTAGCCTATACTGTAGTACCTATACCATATTTGTTAATTTATGTAAAATTGCCATTTTGGCGTTTAATAAACAATTATAATAATAACTTAAATAAATTATTAAAATTGTATATATATAAAAAGTACTAGAATACTAATAAATTTAATATTACATAAGAAAAAACATTGTGTATAACCGTTACTAAGGACAATTATTATCCTTAATACATAGTAAGACACGTATAGTAGATAACTCAACAAATAAAGATACAATTTAAATTTTAATGTTAGATAATAATATATCAATATCAATAATATTAAAAAAAAAACCCCATACAAATAGGTTATAATTTACAAAAAACTATTGTTCTCATTTAAAATTAAAACAATGTTTATATTGAAATACTTATTATATTTTAAAATTAATGAACACAGTGGTTGAAAGTATTACAGTTTTAGTAGGTCTTATATAATATTCTAAAAGTCAGAATTTAAATACATATATTATTGCAGGTTAAAAAGGATTGACATATTTGGGAATTCACTCTATACCTATATTTATTCCAAAAGAAGTGCGTATTATGTACTAGTAAAATTATATATCTGTCTTTAATATTATATAATATTCTCTTATTTCTGATTTCAAAAAGTTATTAGGTGAAAATGATTTAGCTTTTTTTTATTTTCACAACGCAAACCGTTAAAAATATATTTTGAGAACAATTTTGGTTATGGCTTTTTTTCCGATTATTAATTTGATAGTTTCTGTAAATGAAAAATGCGTTCACAGTATATACATATATATAATTCATGAATAAAGGCAATGTCGATATATTTAATTTTTTTTTTTAACACCCACTGTCATTATTAACATAATTAATAGGTTATATCTCGCACGAAGGGTCAAACAAATTGCGCAGATTTTTTGGTTGCTCCCAAACAAGTGGCAATTAATATAATTCGCAAACACCTCCCTATTGATAAGGGGATTTTTTATTATTATTATTATTATTGTCATTATTTTAAACGCCCAGATGAGAAAATTTAATTTTAATAATCCCACGAAAATAAGGTCACGAACCGGAACTATTATTATACCTGCGATGCGCAAAATATTTAATACTATTATTGTGGAGTGTCGTGGTTTTATAATATCTCACCGCTAATTGTTTTACCAGATCCCTATAGCTAGCCAGCAATAAATCGCTAGTTTGTCAACATCTGGGTCAAGCATCTGTTTATGTAATTCATTTTTTCTGTTAAATTATTTAATTTAATGATAGATATGATATTATTTACCATTTAATCTACTATGTTTTTTAAATAATTTAAATTAAACACTATCAAGACTAATAAGATGTAAATTAAATTTTTAAACTATTATTTTCTTAAAACTTGATATGTACCTATGGTTAATCTAAAAAAAAAAAAGAAAATGCAAATAATAGTATGGCTGTACGTTATGTATGAGTATGTATGAGTATATACTCATATATTATACAGTTTTTAAAAACTTTAATATTTTGGAAAAATATACCTGAATAACAAAATTGAATATTTGGACGAATTTATTTTTATTGATAACTTATTAAAGGCTTTGAAATAGTTACCTGATTTCTGACTTTTCAAATATTTCTAAATTCTAAAAACGAAATTCCAACATTATTATATCTTATTTTCCTAGCGATGTAAAATTAAATAAGTAAAATAATGTAACATGCATGCATATTATATTAAAAAGGTTAAAAATAAAAACTGGACAAATATTACGTTAAAAATGCAATTTTTTTTCAATTTCTCAGTTATTATTTTTTCAGAAACGTACAAAAAAAAAAAATAGTATAAAGTGTTTGGCATAAAAATCTTGAAAAAATTATTTAAAAAAAAATGTCAAGTATAGGAATCAGAATTATTACGAACTCATATTTAGTTAACGGTATTTTTTTTTACCCCTAAGAAAATCCAAGTCCAATAGTATTTCTGTAATAGACATTTATAATTAAGTATACTATTATATAGAACTTCTTATAAACATACGTCTTGTGTCCAATTTCAAATCAATAAAATCTTATTAGTTTACCGCATTATGTACTACCATAAGAGCTTATATTATATACATACATAAAAATATTCAAACGAGATAATTATATTTTGATGTGTTTCATAAATGTATTATGGTTGTTTATAAAACAACATCGTAGATAATATAAGCTTATCATATTATATAAATATAACATTGTACATGCAGAAACGCGCCAATGGTCGTTCTTTATAATCATCCACAAAAGGTCCAGTAATCACGCTGCCAGATTTTATTTTTGTTTTTTATCATCTCCGACACTTATGATTCTCATTCCTAAGTTATACTTTACTAAGAAAGAATAGAAATATTTTTAATTGAACAGTTAATAGATCAACACCACGTAATTATTATTGATAATTACCAGCCGCTAATAATACCGATGTGATAGGAAGTGCATCAACTATAAATTTCTGCATTTTACCTGTATTTATTTAATGAGATTATCGTCAACTATAGGTACTACTGAAGACAATTATTAAATATTTTCATTGAATTTGATGAAACTATTTTTTTTTCTTCGAGATAACGAATTTTCATAATTTAACATTTAATTTATTTATGTATTTTCCGTTTTAACTTTTTATTTTCTTAACGACTTATAAATCGTAAAAATGCGGCGTTGAAGATTTCAAAATCAGCCAGGTTCACAAAAAGCTTACATCATATATCTTATAAAAATCTGATTACATAAAGTTATATTAATTTGTTAAAATAAAAAAAAAAAAAAAAAAAAATTACTCAATGAAATAGTTTGGTTTATCTTGAAATGCGAAATTGTAAATTTTTATTCAAAAAGCATATGTCAACAGTAAAATATTATGAGATATAATTAATTTATTAATTTATATCATTGTACATGTATAAGCACAGATTATATAATAATAAGATAATACTATATTTACATTTTATAGTTTAGTTCTGATTAACTTGATTAACAACTTGAGACTAATTAATTTTTGACCTAGTTATAATAAGTTATAATATATAGAACGGTAAATTGTAGTGAAATGGTTTAATCATTTTAATACTGCAGCATTATATAACTTTATTATGTTTATAATATTTTACAAATTTAATAATAATAATAAAAAAAAATGAAATATCATATTCCAAGAAAAAATAATTATGTTAAAATTACTGACGTTAAAATTTTTTTTAAATATACATTTTGTTAACATAAACAACTTTTAGATTATTTGCGGAAAACTCTATTGAATATAAAACCTTGATGTACTTAATATCGATTACTTTAATTAATTAAAAATAATTATAATTGAGGAGTGAGGACAATTCTTTATATTATGTCAACGTGAGTTTGAAATGTTAGTATTTTTCAATCAAATTATTGAATAAAAGTCGTAAAAATGTCTATCTCGTATACGAGATAATGTACATGTACAGTAGATACACAACATTATAATATATTCACCTACAATAAACTTAATAAATACACTTATGAATACATAATTACTGTAATTTTGAGATTTAAATTTTTTATCGATTTCCCATTCACGGGTTTAATAGACAAAAATGATAAATTGATTCAAATTTTCTCAGCTCGGTTAGATCATAAATCATTAAACGTAGATAACTAAATAACAAAATAAATTTTCAAATTTACCACTAAAAAATTACAATGGTACTATTGGTTAATAAAAAAATTGGGTTTTCTAATTATTAAATCCGAAACTAATAAATGTTTTTTGTTCAACATGACCAAAGTCATTTTAAAATAAACGACAAGCGTAATAATAAATGGCATTATTTTTAGTGTTATATTCAAGCCTTTTCATAACTTATTATAATAGGTACTCAAAAATGATCTGCTTTGTTATTCAAATTTAGTTTTTGAAAAAATCTAAAAAGATTCAAATAATTAATTACACAATTAGTAATAACATCTTCAAATTGCAAATTGTTATAATAAAAAATGATGTTCATATAAAAAGAAAAAAAATTGCAATGAGTCATTGCTTTTAAAATTGGCCCTATAGGTCCGAAATTTAAATATCTACTTGAGGTATTATAATAGATTCATCATTGCCGTTGACATTATTGGTTTTAGTAGCAGTGATGATAGAAACCAATATATTTTTATTAACATCTACTCTTTGAGAAACTTTTAGAAGTAATTGTAGATTTATTTTTGATATTGAAAATATAAAATAACTTTTTACTTTCCATTGATTACTTTTTAAATAGGTATTTTAAATAAGTGTACTAATCATAATATAATATTATAATAAACGTAAAAATACCAACATTAATCGTCAAATAGCAATAATAATTAATAAAGTAATAATAATTCTGATTCAATATTGATAATATTATAAGTACGTTTATTATTATATTTCCGTCGATAATTTATATTTTATAACTATAATGGCAGTTTAATATATATATAAATATGATAAAAAATAACAAGTTTTACACATTTTAGAAATTTAATGTTCTGGATTTTTTTTTTTTTTTTTTTTGTAAGGGTGCTATGGCTCAGTTTGGGAGATCTAATCCCCCCAAGCTCCTCCCCCAAATTTGCCCCTACGAATACTGTTCAATCATATAAATGTTTATTGCTTCTTTAATTCAAAACATGTATTGGTATATTATGAAGTATAAACATTTAATAATGTTTAATGGTGATGATTATTGCTATTTAAATCTTGTTTAAATTTAAACCGTATGAATGAGCAAAAAAGCAATGACTTGGTTAGACATATATAACTTGTTTTATGTTATTATCCATATTATAGACAGACGAACCAAAAAAACTAGGAAACGAATAAGAGAAACAACAACCTTACCAATAATTAATATATTATACTATGGAAGTCGTGGCTTAATTCGACATTTTCTTACCAGTGGCCAATGACGTCTGATATGCGATTGACGTACTAACAGATTTCATTGAAGAGTTAAGGTTTTAGGCCATATATTATAATAAATTACGCTGTAATTACGAAAAATCGAACAAAAAGTTTAGTGGTTTCACATTTTGTGACGTTTATCTGCAGAGAAAGAAATACTTTACCGTTTTAATTTTGATTATTATGTTCTATTAATGTTTTAAAAAGTAGCTTAGGTCTTATGTGTATTTTAGCCAGAAACATTCAATGGAATTATAGATATTCGATCAACGAGCTTATAACAACAAAGCCTACGAGCATCGACACCGTATCGATTATTTTTCCTGGACGTTTTGCATCACGCGTGATAATCAAGTATCTCAATTTAGAATCCAACAATAATCGCCTACCACAGCAATGTGAAATGTATAAATCGATTATTGAATCAAATTGCATGATATGCAAGTTTTTGTGAAATAAGTAAAAAAGCTTTAATGTAAGAACAGAAAAAATGTTTTTTTTTTTTTTGCAATCTAAGACACTGCAATGATACAACATAATACAAGCATATTTCACATAAAAAATAACTAAAAAAAAAACTATTTCCTGAACTTAAATTTTTTCAAAGATTTCTGATTTCTGTAGTAATTAATTTAAATCGCATGATAAACAAAACCCGTTAATCACAAAGTAGGAATTTCATTGGGTGTGATTAATAAAATGTAATACGTAAAACTGTTCAGTCACTTAATGTGTTTTATTCGTAAATAACATTTTAAATGATCATAGTATTTTCAAAAATAGGTAAAACGTGTTTCTCATTACTATTAGATATTGATGGCATTTAATCAACACTAAAATAAAGTATGATATAAAGTTGTGATAATCGGCTTTAGCATAGTTCTTAACTCGCAAATATAACTTACGTTGGACATTTAATGATAAAGGAATCTCTCCTTTTAAGTAGTTATAACGTGAATCACTTGCGATATATTTAATCAAGTGTGAAAAATGTGCTCACTGAGTGCCATCAATGTAGAAAGTAAAAAGAACAAAAGAGAGAGTTATGAGTTCAAAAAAAAAAAAAAAAAATCAGACGAAATTGTTCAATTGTGTATTAAACAGGAACATGTTGAACGGTATGGCCGGAATGGGTACTTAAAATGCAATTATTTATTAAATAATCTTGAATTGAAACCCTTATTTAAATATTTTAACTAAAAGTGAATATTCAGACTACCTAATAATGTTATTTTTACATGGATTTGATCATAATGATTTATTAATATTTTATTCAAATTATTATCGAATTGGTTTAAATCAGTAACCATTAACAAAATCATAAAGTATTTTGAAGAGGGTACTTTTATTATTTTTGATTTTCTAGAAACTAAAATCGAAAAAACGTTTCCAACCCCTGGTACAAATACATATAACGTAAATCCTGTGTTAATAATTGATAATTAATATCCAATAGCACACGATCTACGCATACATTATTGGTCCATCCTCTGAACTTAACGTAGCTAATTTACTTACACTTAATTCTTTAAAAAGAACCATTTTACACAAAATTTTATCAGGCATAATCTAAGATGTAAAATTAAAATGAGTGTAATTTTAATGTTGTCAATATCCTTAATACCTGTTAAGAATTTATCAAACTATATAGCTTGGTTAGTTGCGTAAAAATATCTTGAACAATTCTTGGGGACCTTGATAATAAAGTAGACGTACCGTTACTCTTATTTTAATATCAGTATTTCAGAATTTTTCATAAGCATTCGAACACTAAATTTAATATTGTTTTAAAAGCTTTCATCTGAATTTAGTTTTTTATTCTTGTTTTACATTATTTTAATACACCATAACGCTCTTCATTATTTTGAACTTCGGTACAACGATTATTATATTTTTGTGTTGGTAATAAATTTAAAACTTGTAAAAATTGAACTTTCATTTTTTTCATACTAAATTATAATTTGTCGATAAAAGGATCACCCGTAATAAAAAAATAAAAAAATAATATTGTGGATCAAGTGCTACTTGTACTAAATAGGTAATAATATTATAATTAACCAGTACCTTATAATAATGTACTAATTTAAATAACACTAATGAACCTTATCGTTAAAGTCCAAGACCATGTAAAAATAAATGTATAGATAATAAAAATATAATGTACTCACTATATTGTAACGTAATATAAAAACGGCTAATAACAAACAGTTTTTTACCTTCCGTTTTATTTCCACTATAGGTTTTCTTTTTTTTTTAACTTTACGAGGTGTCGTTTTATGTTGGAAACGATGGCTTGATGAGTAGTATCTACTCGTCGGATGAACTCCGACAACCGTTTTTAATATAAATCGTAAACGATCCGGTTAACTCTGCTTTATGGTTTTTCTGTGTGTAGGCTATGATGACCAGGTTCCTGGTAACGGTGCAGTTATAGTATGGTCGTATACGGACCCGTACAATTTATTAACGTCTACGTCTTACGATCGGACGCGAACTCGTACGACATGCAATTTAATCGTTGTACACGCACTATAATACAAACACTAATACACAGTATTATACACACGTATATAGTATATAGAACAATGTGAGTAGAAAAACGCATTACGATTCGGATCCGAAAATGATGATAATAATAGTAATAGTAATAATAACCGTATAATACAATAAAATCGGGTCTCGGGCGTACCCGGTTAGGTTTTTGGTCATAAAACAAACGCACACGACATAGTTCGCTACACCAATGACAGTAAGTTGAAATAGTTGTATACGTATATGAGTTCGTTATTGTCTGCTCTCTGCAGCATACGCACGTATTTCCATCTCTGCAGCATCATTTCTGGGATTAAAAACACACGACAATAATAAATATATTCGTTTAGCCAGTCGGATTTCGTGTTGCACAGTGCCGCCGTTCATGCGTTGTGGTTGGTGATCGGTGGTTATTGTGGGATGGAGGGTATTCGATTTATTTTCGAACATTATAAATTGTAATACACCCACTTATAGGTTTAAAGTTTTTTTTTTTTTTTTTACATTAGTTGTTTTGGTTTTGACTAATGCAACAGCTATATGAATGTAGATAAATATGTTGCGCGTGATTATACAGCAAATGGTAGCATTTTTTGTTGGTGGCGAAATAGTACTGTGTAACGACGATAAAGGGTGAAAAATATTTATCAGCGACATGGCTAAGACATAAGAACCCAAAAATAGCGCCCATAAGACGTTCCCTAATAATAATATTACGTGTGTCCTATTTTTATTTTTTTATTTTTATTTTTCATTTTTATGCGGACGTATGAAAACCGACATTGATTAATGGGTTTAACGCTGATTCGAAATTAATTGAATTCGTATTTGCCAAAGTTCCGAAACGATGTGTTTCCGCTCGTAATTCAATCTTGGGAAATTAGCCATTATATTGTTGTTATTTTCAAAAGGAAAATAGTCTCGTGTCTCCCGGAAAAATATCAATTAAAATAAAATCCGTTTTACAAACCGAGGAGAAAAACGGACGTTTATTGTTTTCGCGTACTATGCTATTTTTATATATTGAACGTATGCATTTCGGACGATAAGATGGACGGTATATTATAGCTCAAAGTTCTATTATTAATTGAGAAACGTTTTATTTATTTAATAAATGATGACTCTGATATCAGTAAAACGTTATCTCAATGTATTTGAAAATATATTTCTTATTTAATTTTATTATTATTATTGTTAACAAATCAATCACTAAAAACCAATATATATATATATATATATACTTCACTACATTTAAATGTTATTATTTTCTAATATTTTACTTTTTGGAATTTACAACAAAAAAATCTGAGATTTTTATGGAGCTGATTTGTTATCAAGCTTTTATAATAAAAATTTTAAATTTTTTATAATTTTTTAACAACAAAACAAATAAATTTGAAATTGTTCACGATTATTACGAATTTTTTCAATTTAATACAGAATTGTCCATAACTTATTCTTACTATTTTAAAAATATATAGTTACAATTTTTATTAAAGACATTCCGACTTCAATTTTTTATCGAAATTGAATATTTAAATGAAGAAAAACAAATGTCATCGTTTTGTTGTTCAATAATTTTATTTGTGAATTGTAGGTGCTTAAAACTTTTACATAATATATTATTGTATACTCATATATATTTTATATTCTACTAAAATACACATGATATTTTTAAAATATTTTTCCTATTCATTTTAAATAGATTACAGACTATTCTACGTTAAGTTGGTATAGACTCAAAAAATAACAATAATAATATATTATTGTATTGTTATAATAATTATTAATATAATAAATGCAATCTATTCAAGAAAAAATAATTTAAACCACTGTGTTACTACAATTAAATAGATTATTGAAGTAATTATGCAAATTCGTATTAACAATATACATAGAGTGATAAGATAAATATCATTTTATATGCAACGATTTATAATTGAATTCAAATTTAACACTCAACTAGCTATGTTTGAGGACAATACAACAATAATAGCCCAATGTAACTTCCTGAAATCATCAGTTAAAAATCTCCCTACATATCTAAACACAGTAAACACCTGGTTCTAAAAATAGAAACTGTACCTGAATTCAACAAAATGTATAGCTGTAACCTATAAAAAAAATATAAAAATCCCCAGTTCATTATCATATATTATATATAAACCAAGCAATAGAATGGAATAATAATGATGACTCAGTCAAATACTTTGGTGTTAGTCGAAACACTGACTTGGAGATTTATTTGAATAAACATCTTACTCAAGGATAAATTTATTAAAGTTATATAAATATATATAAGAATGAATACACTTTATCCCTTAGTAAACTATTAATCAACCTTCCAAATAAAATCAACCATTTTTCTGTATAGGTACCTCAATAATCCGACCAACAATTACTTACGTCTGCCCAGTATGAGTAGCAACATCTTCAACTAAAATTAACAAAATAAAAATCATCCAAACAATTTTTTAAGAATTGCAAATAGTGCATGAGGAATAAGCAAATTAACAACAACACAAGTATAATTCTTCTCTGAGACTGGTTAACTGAAACTTTGATTCCATAAATGACCCTTATGAATGCGGTAATTACATAAACCGCTTCCATATTAGTAGGTACATTGTACATGCATTTATATTTTTAGAATATTTTTATTGTATTGTCTTGTGGATGACCTGCTTACAACCCATAGTAATAGTAGTTAAGAACATAAGCACAGGGAAATCCAATTCCCAAGTAGTAGGTACCTCTTCAACGTCCTTTCTCAATCAATCCCATCATATGCTTCTGTTATTTTCTGGTCCTAAAACAGAATTAATCCACAAATTTCAAGTTTAAATTTAGCTCTCTCGAAATTCCTCTTCGACCTAGTCTCCATTATAAATTAATTTCTTTCTGTTATATTAATAAACTAATAACTAAGGCATTAACCATCCTCGATTATTTTTATACTTTCCACTCCATAATTGCGTTCATTTTCTTACCTGATATTTATCGTCTTTATTGATATATTATTATTTAAATTACTTTATAATACTTTATTATTAACTTAATGTGTTCATATATTATATAATCTATATACATTTTGTTATTAATATTATAATTGTTGAAATATCATAGTTATACTAAATATTCTAAAAATAATAATAATAAAGTACACGGACAATCATGACACCTCGTTTTAAGAGCATTTATAAATTTGTATTCCCTATTACATATTAAAACCAAAACGAATAACGAAAGTTATTATTAAAATTACCCATAGTGCAACATAATAGTAAAAAGTTCGATGAAAAGTTCAGTTCTAAAAGATTAATATATTTTATATGAATTAGTTTTTATCTACTTATAATTTGGTTTTTTATTCTAAATTATCAGTAAATACTGGGAAAAAAATAAAATAGAAAATGATTTTGCACAGAAAATGCTAGTCACGTTTGCATCGATGTTCCTCGCACTTAACTGCATCGTTTCTTCTGTGTATTATAATGAAAATATGAAAAAATAAGATAAAAGTCCACCCAGATGACTAATGTCCTTATTACGTGCTTCAAACTGATGATTCATTTTAACATTTAATTTAATTTAATTAAAATATATATAAATATTATATACTATATTTACTTAAATCGCATGCCATTTTCATCGGGTCGGTAATATTATTTTCGCTGTACAGCAGCAATATAGGTACAAAATGTTATTAAGTTGGTTTTTTTAATCGAGTGTAACAACTTTTATTTTAATTATCACGCTCATACAAAACGCCTACTGTTAACAATAATAATTTGATTACTTACTCGCTTGCTTATACTATAATCTATTATAACCATCATATTATTATAATTTTAATAAGTACCTACTTAGATAATTGAACTATAAATTAACAAACAAAACTCACTTTATTAGCATGTTAAACAATAACATTTAATAAAACCATAAATTTAATAGGTGCGTTATCTATATCCTAACGAGTAACGACAAAGAAATATTTTAAATGGTATTATTGGTAAATATAATTATTATACAACTGGAATATTGATATTTTTTTAGTGAAAACCGTTAAAGAGTAGAAAAAACTTCATGTTTAATAAAACATTTTTTTCACGAGTTAACTTTTCGACAGTTTTACATTTATATGATATAAGAGAAAGTTTAAAAGCGAAAGTTTTTTAAAAGTGTATAGGGCATAGGCACTCATCCATCCATTGTAAAATAATGTAGTTTTCGGCTATCGGATATCTTAAAAACATTACGCATAATAATTATAGCTGATTGGCTGATAAAACTTTAAGTAAAAAATACAAATTATATTAAAGGCTTTTAATCCTTTTTATGAGTTTAGCAGAATATTATATAGGTTCTCGCTATTCATTTCACCCCTGTCCTGGAATAATAAATAATCATTTAAATTGCGAACTTACACTGAAAATCAAAAATTCTATCTATTATTTTTTAAAAATTAAGGAATATTTTTGAATTCCGTTAGATTCATTTTATTACTATATTATAGTTTGATTTGTTATTAATATTTATTTGAACAGTACTAGGTTGCATTGACAAAATCAATTTTGATATTAATTTTGATTTTAGAAATTTTTGGATTCACATTTTTGCTTTAAGCATACGTTTAGTATAAATGCATAGGATAGGATAAATTTAGCATACTGAATCGATTATATTTAAAATTACTCTATATTTTTAGGAAACTCTTACTAACCTAGAAGAATATTTCGTAATATTAAAAGAGGACATAATTTCTTTTGTTTAACTTCTAAATAATATTAACTCGTATAATAATTACTTTATATTAAATTTAGAAATAAAACATTATCGATGTGGAACTACTGATTTTACGAAATTAAAGCTAGTTAAATTTGATTATTTACCACGCAGTTAACTAGTTTTATTTTAGATTTTTTTTAACGTTTTTTTTGGCGTTGGACAAAATAAATCATTTTTTTAACCTAACCTATATAACCTATATACATTTTTATTGCACTAAATACAATTTTAAGATATTAAATACAATTTTAAATAATTTGTGTTTTTCTCGTATCATATATTAATTTTGATTGCAAACCGTATCAAAGAGTTTAACTACAAAAAAAAAAGTAATGACACTTATAACTATGGATTGTAACGCTAAGTGTATTATATTACGATAATATTTTAAGTTTTCCTGTTAAGTATCTTAAAATAATTGTATTATGTTTATCTCGAATTTTTACGACAATAATTTACTATTTTTATCAATTTGTCGATAGTCGATAGATTTTTTGTATTTATTAAAATATTTGAAAATCTTTCCCTGCGAAATATTCACTTCATTATTCAAATATTCAATATATTGTGTATAGATTTTTAATGTTTGAAACACTTTCAACAATTAAAAATGTTAAGTTTATTCAAATTAATACATTTGAAAATAAGAAAATTATAAACATATAAGTAGTATTTTGCTTGGAATTTAAAAATAAAAATAAAAACAAAAAACATTTAACACAAATTTTCAAAAAAACATGTTATAATACCCATCTGTTAATTTGTTAATGCCAATCTGTAGGTATAGTTGGTTACTTGAACTCAACATTCAAATTTGTTTTATGGGATTACATTTGTAGTTTTGTAGATTACTCTGCCTGTTGGTTAATTTTGAGACTCAAATTATGTTCGTTTTAGAGATGCTCAAGCAGTAATTGCTTAGGTGGGAGATATAACTATATAGAAAGGAAAGTTAGGGGTCGTAATTTTACACTTAGGATAATTTATAATTAGAAAATAAGAAAATTAAATTAATTAGTTATTTTTTACTAAAGTAATCTGTCACGGTAACACTGTAGCGACTGTGATATTATTATGATGACTGGGGAAAGACGAACAGTAATACTGTTAAAACCAAATAAAAAAAATAATAAAAAAAAATTATAATTTATTAGTTAGAAGTAGAATTAAAACAAAAAAATAATTAAATAATCAATAATTTATGTTTATTTTTATCTTTTGCCAATGGCATAATTTTAAAACTACCTACTTCATTCACAATAATGTACTATTACCTACTATATATTTTGTTTAATATACAATTTTTATGGTTAAACTCAGTATAGCTACTAACTAGGACTTGGAAGTTGTAGGAGTTTCTTATTGTTTTATAAACTCTCGATTTTTAACATACCAAGCTAGAAATTCTAACTTTACGATGGTAAGTTTAAAAATTGAAAATTGAAAATTCATATATTTTGCATATTTTGTTAATTTTTGGGAAAATTACATATTTCATTGTATTTTTAAGCATATTAAGCATTCTTAAAATGTCTAAAAAAAGATTTTTTTCCTTAAGCTTTATGTTTTAAATGATATTTAATATAAAACTCAATATTATTTTACATAGGTATTTATCGCCATCCTTGCAGTTGAATATTAATTTGACGACAACGATACGATATGCATACTTTAATGTTTATTGCTTTCATATTACGAAATTTTATCTTATCTTCGATAATAGTTATTAATTTAACTTATTTTAAATTTTGAATAACTTTTCTACATGCATATTTAACAATTTGTTCCTATTTTAGCGCCTTTAAATTCTAAAGGCTAGTACTGCATAATAATTATAAATATTCATCATTATACAATAACATACAAATTAGATAGTATTTGCAATAATTGAACCGTATAACAATAATAATAATATACTATAATACTTATAACTTAATATTATTTTCTATAATAATACTTTTGTTTAAAATTCTTAAAATGTTTTGTTAAACTACTGTGTGAAGTTATTTAGGTTTTTACATTATTAACAGTTGGAAAAAAATTGTTTTACCTAACTTAATCAATTGTGCGTAGACTTCATGTATAATTGATGATCTTGATTACGAAACTATATTTACAAAGTTCAGTTCATTTTTATATAACATTTCAAACAGTTAAAATGACTATTTTGCTATAGTTTTACCAGACTGTAGGTTTTGAATTATTTAGCCCTGATTGGACTTACAAGAAAACGGTTATTATGTTTTAAAAATGTGTTTAATGAATATGAAACAACAATAGCATAAATATATAAAAAAAAAAAGGTTTTGAAATTGTATTGTATTTTTATAGTAATTTGAATTATAATTAATTAAAATTAATATTAATAGTTTTTATGTTGTATTAATATTTAATCTAACACAATTCTTAAAAATATGAATAGGTATTTAATAAAATAATTAGGAACATATGTTATTATAGTTATTATTCAACTGTTTAAATAAATGAAAAATATAATAAAATACACTATTACAAAAAAAATAAAAATAAATAAATCACGCTAAATGTCCACTTCATTATATTTTCAATATATATATATATATAATGATCATTGATTATTGTTTTCTATTCAATAGGCTATAAAAGAAATACGTTCTTCATTCATACATATTATATTGTTTCTTTTCTGTAATGTTTTATTTAAAAAAAATACACGTAAAATAAAAACTGTTTTGTGTTAAAAGGTTTTTCATCGTGAAAAAAATAACAGTGATGTATATATTGTAATATGCATATTATTCCAACGAGATGTAATAATAACTGCCATTAACAACACAAATAACAAACTCTTTGACATTTTAGTTAAAACTGTTTTTTATATCGTATTTATTATAACGCCCTTTATATTGACTTGTTAATGCCCGATAAGACGTCCGATGTTATATTATTTACAATATAACGTCCATAGTCTGTTTTCTACAAATTCGTATTTATCTTTTCATACTGCAAAATGTTTAGAGTTAAACTTTCTTATGGTGGGTCAAATTTGAGAACCAATATTATGATTAGTTAAACGTCTGAATACAGAGTATAAATTTAGAATTTAAAAATCTAAACACTTAAACTAGTAAAACAATAAATAAAACGTGACAAGAGAAATTCGATTTTTATGTTGAGTATTTATTATTTTTTTATTGAATTGATGAAAAATTATCAAATTGTTTTATCCGTCCAATAACTTTTTAATACAAAAAACAACATTTTTTTTTAATCTGTATTGTAGTTTTAATGATAATTATACATCATATGAAACGGACTGAAAACGCAAAAAGATAAAACGAAGACTTATTTATTATTTTTTTAATCATATTATCACTCACAGTTGACTTTTAATAACACAAATTCAACGTATTCTTAATTTTTTTACTCAGAAATGTTCGTTGAACGTTTTTTTTTTTTTTTTTAATTCATTTTAATAAGTAATTCTTAGAATTCTTAATTCTCTTGCACCTTGTGTATTATTAGTATACTAAATACTATATTTCATTATTTGCAAATGATTATTTAACAAGAAAAATGTTTCATAAAACTCTCTACTTAATAAATGAAATAATACTATTGTAAAAGTTGTTTTTTAAATATATTATATTGTATACATAAATTTCTCATCCATAAAAATAATATAATATATAAACTGAAAACAATACAAACTAAAAACACTTGGTTACAAAATAAGTTCCAGTGCAATATATTATGTAAGTACCTACATGAAAATTAAAATAGACAATAAGTAAGTTCCAACATAACTAAACATTTATATATATATATTACATATTTAAGTCCCTACAGAAAAACACAAGAACAATATAAGTTGCTACACAAAAATAAATTTATGTATATAAGATATTAATTTAAATAAACTTAAAAATTAATTTATATAGCACTCTTGGAAACAAACAAGTACAGCAAAGCTGTACAGTACTCGAATTCATTTGAAACGATTGTTATCGTTATATAATATTTTATATTATTTTTTAAATACATATCTAGTTAATTGTCATAATATTATTGTTTTTTTTTTTTTTTAAATTAATCCTATTACAATAAAATTTAATTTAATATAAAAAATATAAAATAAAAATACTAATAAATTAGCAACTTATACACTATAGTTCAAGTGTGAATTAAGTAGCCAATCGAAAAATACATTAATTTAAAGTGTTTTTATGCAAATTGCTTTATTTCCAAAATCTGTAATTTTTTTTAAAAAAATATTGATTTCATGTTGTAAATAATCTAAAAGATTTAAAAAATATGAGTAACTTTTTAAAATAAAATATTTGTCATTAGAAAAAAGGTTTGAGAAGTAAATAATAAATTATTTAATAATATTTTAATGTTTTTTTTTTTTTTTTGTTTTGGTTTGTTTTGATTTGCTACAAAACGTGTCATTTCTGAAAATTATACGTTTTGAAAAAAGTATTGTTATAGTTTTGTAACAATTTTTAAGTTTGTGTCAATTAATATCATTAAAACGATGGAGAAATACTTCTAATAGTTAAAAAATAATGAACTGAAGTTGTTAGAATTTATATACCTTATATGTTTCCTATTTGAGTTAAAAACTTAAATATTTTTATCATTCTGTATGGCTGAATAGGTATATTATTTGATGTTGTTTTTAAATAATTAAAAAAAAAACTGTATTTTGTATATTATACTATAAAAAATCTAACCTTTTAACTTTTACATTTGTTTAAAATGTATGTATTTCTTTATTGCCTATAGACTAGTATAGTTGTCTCTATTAATAATCAACGTAATATTAAATGGAAATATAGCGTATTTAGTATTTAGTATATATAAATTTATTTGTTTCACTGAAATATTTTTTCTGATTCAATGGAGACAATACATAACGATATTTTAAACGTTTATTTATTATATATGTATATTGTATATTGTTTTATGGCAACACATTAGTTATATGACGTATTAAATAAGAATACATAATATGAATATAAATCTACTAAATACTAACAAAATAACAATTTTATTTTTTCTTTATTTAAAATTAACTATTATAGTATTTTATATATTTGTTGTTATCTTAGAAATATTTTTACTTTAATATAAGATACAATTTTTCTACTTAACCTAACTCTGTTTACAACAGTATATTATTACTATTAATTACTGAGATTAGTGACATATATTACAAAAGGTTATGGTTATATGTAAATTAACATCAATGGTAATATGGTTATGTATGTGTAATAGGTACCTATGTAATATCTATGATGTTGTACAATAAACAATACTATCTATGTTGGTACGATTTTTTGAATAGCTGCAAGTTTATTTTTAGATTTTTGTACAATTAATTAAACCATTGGAAATTATTTAACATTGCAATTTTGGCCGTTTAAGTGTATATTCTGCAATGTTTTAATTTGGAATTTCGGTAAAAAGGAATCATGATCAAATTATTTTTCAAAAATGTCTTAAAATTTTCTTCCTAATCTGTTTATATTATAGGCTGTACTGTAAAAAAGGTACCATTATAATATGGTATTGTTATTTTATTGTATAATCCCACAAAAAATAAGTTAAAACATACACGAATATATTAAAAGCAATATACTATCGACATATTGTATGTTATATAATATATAATATGTGTATAATATATAATAATATAAACTATGTAAATTTATTTTTAAAAACAATAAATAGGTAGTGTAAGGTTTGCAAACCAGTCTAAATAATTTTTAATTTCAAACCTATATACCAATGAATAATAATTATACTAAATTCCATTAAGTTAAATATTTTTTTTTGTAATTTTAAATAAGTTGAACGCCTAAAATAATAAAAATGTAACGTTGAACTCAATAAATAATTGAACAATTCATAAATTATATTATTCAAATACATAGTTATTGCCAATCAATTATAACATGTCTTTATAAATGTGTGTATTATGAGTTATACTATGTTATTAAATAATTAATTGAATATTTTTTTATTTTTAGCAAATCGGAAATATGGATTCTACACTATGAATGTGACTTCTACAATGTGAGTTTTTTTTTGTACAAAATTTAAATTTAATTTGGATTATTCCAATGAAAAAATATATAAAACTTCTTTTGTACACACAAATAGTATGAAGAATTATGGTTAATTTGTTTATTAATATTTAAATAAATGGTAACATTTCTTTTTTATTATATTATTAATAGGTTCTTATGTACGTAAAACGATTTATTATTATTATTATTTTATATTTTTTATGTAAAAATCCGTGTCTTCATAACACTTGGTATTATCAAGAAAATGAAATAATTACCATATAATATCGAAAATCTATATAAAATATACATACAACTATAAAATAATAGTAGAGTAGTTTTAAGTCTTCACTGTATCATGTTTCAAGAAATTAAAAAACAAAAAATCAATTTTAAAACTAAAAGGATATAAACGTGCAGAAACGATAATAGTATTGTTTAATATAGATGGTGGCCGTTATCAAAAAAGCTTGGGAAATTGCACGGGACAACACTATTATGATGACAAACATTATAGGTTGTGTATAATATTGAAATGCATTATTTACATCGTAAAATATTTAGTTCAGACGTTATACCAGCGAATTTTCAGTTTTTTCATTCGTCATAAACCCCAGACGAACGCGTAAACGCCATCGTAAACCACGAGGGTGCCCTTTTTAGACGTTCAAACGTCCTAAAATAACTCAAAGGCATACATTCGATCAATTCGAACGAATCAATAACAATTGCGTTTGCTGTTCACGTTGTTTCTACATTCACCTAAATTTGCTTTACCACCGAACTCTCTGTTACACTCCCACCGGGCAGCATATAACATAATATTTATGTATGTATATATGCTTATAAAAAATACCTCAATCGTAAATCGTTTTCTGTTACTGTACCGAGTCATCCGGCCTATCTGCTCTATTACACGTCCATCTGTACAGCTACAATGTCGTTACCGCATCAAACGGACAAACATATTATTTGTGTCTCCGATACGACGAGCCGTCGTCGTTGAAATGTAAAATACAGCAACCAGACGTTTCTCTGTCGAAATCCCATCCATATAAATTATTATTACTATATAACTCTGCTTTCGTTTTGAATTATGCACACACCACTCCAACAATAAAGCTACGGTGAGTTTTTTTTCGTATTTTTGCAGGTTTAGACTAAGCTATAGAAGAC